>QXTE01000182.1:971441-1185454 GCA_003942145.1 Platysternon megacephalum
CAGGGGGGTGAGGCTTGGTGGGAGGGTCTGGGTATGAAAGGGTCTGGATGCACGGGGGTTGGGTGGGTGGGGGTGCAGCTCCCTGTACAGGGATCCCTCCCCCTGCAGCTGAGGAGTGATGGATGCAGGAAGCGGGGTGGGGTGGGGGAGTTTGCAGAGCTTCCTGAAGCTGGGGGAGAAATCTGGACGTGGGTCTGACCCGGCCCCAGATGCCGTGCAGGGGAAGAGGAAGTCCCATCCTCCCCAGCCCGGACTACCAGCTGAGCTCAGCGCAGTTCCTAGTCCCGCCTCCTGCCCCACAGTGATTTACCTCTCTGTCGGATGCCCTGGGCACCCAAAACATACTGCTGGGGAGGGTTGCGTGACTGCTCTTGTGGCTTCCCTTTGCTTCCCCGTCAGAAAGTCATTTTTCTGCAGGGAAGCAAAGAAATCTGTGGGGAACATAAATTCTGTGCACATGCAGTGGCGCAGAATTCCTCCAGGAGTAAGTGTATGTTACTTACAGGTACCAAGTGTTGTTTATGAAAAGACTTTAGAACATATCAGGCCGTGGAATAGTCTGCTGAAGGAACTTTTAAAACAAGACCAGGCAGAACACTAGAAAATCTATTGCAGGCATTAGACTTGCAAATGAAGGTCTGATGGTGTCAATGATCTATTCCATTCTAAGTCATTTCCATCTCTGACTTCCATATTACTTTCAATTAACTGTATAAATGGAACTGTATTCTTTTAAAAAAATCTTTTCCGTGGGCACCAGATTTTAAAGTTCAAAGAGTTTACACATTCTGAAACTTTTTATGGAAAGTGAATCTGATACTTTCCAGCTGTTCATTGAGGCAACCCAGTATTAACAAACTCTTTAACAGCATATTATATTCTTTAAACAAGAAAATGGAGCATCAAGTCATCAAGGCTGTGTGGGAAGAACTGAGCTCTGACCTCACTAGTACGATGCCATTTAAATCAAAGCTACATACACATAAAACCTCAACAGATCTGTAGGTCTTTGTCATTATAATAAAACAGGCTTCATGGAAGTCTGACAGTAATAGAGGGAAGAGAGCTCTGTTGAATAAAACAGGAGGTTGGGAAATTGTAAAAGAATGTAAAGCGTACGATCCTACCGGTAAGTGTGTAAACCTGAAGACCTGATCTGCAGCTGGTGGAATTCAATGTAGCTCTGTTGACATGAAGGACTCTATCCCAGTTTACACCAGCTGTGACCAGTAACAAAGAGAGAGTAGCTTTTATGACTCTGAAACAGAGGCAGTGTTAGTTTGCATAAAGCAATTCAGCAAAGGATGGTAAGTTTTGGAACCTAGCTCTATAATATGAACTACACATTGACATAGCTGATGAAAGGGTTTGTCTGTGAAGGCTAGAGGGTGAAACATGTGGGAGGTAATGTCATGTGGTCTAGATTTATAACTCTTTCCTTAAATTCATCTGCAGAGCAGAGCACTGACATGAAAGAGCCCTTCCTCTAAATATAGACTCTAAACTCTTGCACCTGTGAATGCATGGTGCATATATACACCACTTATCGGAGAGTGATGTGCTTCCTCTTCAAAGAGGGGCATCTCAGCTGTATGTTCAGACTGATGTTTGCTGGGCAAATTTTGCATTGCATTAGCATTGGGTCAAGCTCATAAAAAGGTGGTTTGCTCATGCTGTAGGGCAAGGATAAGCACAGTAACAGAATTTATAGATTGGTCAAACAGAGGTGGTGCAGTGTGCCTAGAAAGAGAGGGCTACACTGAAACCAATAGGTCATAACCCAAGCCCTAAGAACATAAATATACTAGCAGGGTTATACAACTGGCCTTTCAATCAAGAAAAGGCTGCACACTGTTGAGAGGGGATCACAGAAAACTAACTCTAATAAAGTAGTAATAATGGGTAAATTCAAATACCTACATATAAACTGTTGATATATCACATTCAGAGAAGCTAAACTAGCGTTGTGACCTTAAAATTCCCAAAGGAGATTTTTTTTAAAGGGGAAACTAGTGAAAAAACCCTGTCAAGTCAAAAGTAAGGAGATTAAAATCCTTAGCCTCAGCATGTAGGCTGCTTAATCATAACATAATATAAGAAAAGCAAAAAAGAAGCAGGATATCAAGAAAAAAAGCCAGGTGAAATCACTGGTAAAAATCCCATGGACATTAGTGGGATGAGAATTTAACTGGCTAATTGGCAATATTCTCTGTTAAAGGGACATTTTTTTTGACTGTGGAATGACAGAGATGCTTGGGTAGATTAACTCTGGGCTTCTGAGTCTTCATTGATGTGCAGAACACCTTGAAAACGTTACTTGAGTGTAACAGACACAGTGGTGTCTGCCTGAGTTTGCAGACAGCCTGAAAAAATAGCTCTGAGAGGTGTGAACCTCCCTGTTCAGTTTATTGGGTTGTTAATACTGGAACTCAATACTTTGGGAGCCATAACCCAAGAAAATTGCTCGTTACTGTCATTCCATCATGGCTTTTTGGAGCTAGCCTTACCAACCCACCTCTGCAACAGAGTCCTATGCTTGGATGAGTGACGCCTGCATGTTCTCTCTTGTTAATCCATTCCACCTGGAAGCAAAGTAGTGGGACAGGGAGTGAAGAGGCCCCAGCGAGCTCAATGAGGAAAGGTGGTGGGTCCTGACCAGTCTGCTCTCGTATGCTTGCTACTAACACCCTAAGCAGGGGTGGAGTCATGACCCTGGGAACTTCCATTGTGTAGTGTCATTTTTTTATTATTATTGTTAACAATTACTACGTTGTGTTCTAGAGCATTCTCTGGCTGTAACACACATTGTAACCTGGGAATGGGTAGAGACCCTTGCATCATACCACTGCTGCTCAACTCTCACTTATAAAAGGAATGTGTTATCCTCAGCATCAACCTTGACATCATCCATCATCTTCACTCCTTTATTTATATATATATAGGGTAGGCTTTTCTATGCTACTCATCACTGCAGCATCTGAACTTTCACAAGCAGTCCTTGTGAACCAGGAATGTTTCATGGTTACCCTAGCATTTCCCCTAGAGAAGAATCATCTCCATTTTACAACTGGAGAACTGAGGCCCTGAGATTAAGGACCAGACCCAATGTCTATTGTGTGGAGAGACACCCATTAACTTCAGTGGCTGTTGGGCATGACGTGCCCAAAGTCATACAGAAAGTGTGTGACAGTGATGACTATAATGGTATGATTCAATTAAATATGTCTGTATCATTCTAGGGCCAGACCCACTCCCCCATCTACCTCACAAGTATATGAGAATGGCTTTTCTTTCTTACCTGTCTCCAAACAGACTGCACTAATCTACTACATCCAGTGCCTAATATGTTTTGTAATGGTTTCTGTGGTTTGAGCAGGCTTAGGGCAAGGGTGGTCACCTGGAGTAAGATTAAAACACTGACACTTCTCTCTTTCCTAGAGAGGAGCAGAAAACAGCTGCATTAATACAGGCAAAAAGCATCAGCAGAGGACAGTTAGAAGTGCTTTCCATCTTTTCATGCGTCGTACGGAGTCACATCAACAACGCTCTCCTTTTGGTGATGTTGATTTGCTGTGACACTTTCCGTGCTGTGCTTGAAACACTTCAGCTGAAGCAATACAGAAAAATATAGAAAGCTATAGGATATGTGTGCACTGTCTGTTACAAATCTTTACCTCCTTCTATTTACCAGATAGACACTTATTTTTCCCACATAGCTTTTTCTCTAATAGCTCTTCTAGATATAAATAGAAATCCTATGTGTCTGGGAGTGTTTCTCCTTAAAGAAAGATATAAATCCAAGGAGATTAAAAAGAAAATTGCAGTGTCAATAACTTGGATAAAAACATTAAAATGTCAGTTGTAAAATGCCTGCTTGCTTGTGCTTACTACCAATCCCTTAACTGGGCTATTTTAAAAGACACTGTCCTTTTACCACAGGCTTCAAAAGCAGGTTTTGAAAAGAATAACCTTCATTATGCTGCCACACTAGTTAGTGTTTTAATGCTAAGAAAATAGAACCCATAAGAAACATAGGGAAATCAGTCTTGTGAAGCGTGGAGAAGAACCTTGACTCTTTGACCACCTGATCTAGTGGTTTCTCTTCCCTCACTCGCCATGCCATCTTGGGCAAGTCATTTAACTGCTCTGTGTCTCTTTCCCCCATTCCTAAAATGAGGACAGCACTTACACTTCAGAGAAGTTGTGGCACATACTTAATGTCTGTAAATGGCTCTGATCGTCAGATGACAAGGGGTGTGTAACTGCAAAGTGTTATTAATGTTAAGAGTTGGGATAATACAGCTTGGTGAGTATTTCAGATGCCATGCTTTTGGTGAGGTAGTCTTCAACTTTGGCAACACTGGTTTTCAGCAAACCAAGCATCATGATAGTCAAAGTTTTCCTTAGGCTGGTGTCTTCTCCAAGGAGACTATACTGGCACAGATACGTGGGCATAGCTATGCCTCCATGATCCCATTGTATAGATGCAGCCTATGCTGATGCACCTCCCTGGACCAAGTTAGCTATGTTGATGGAAGCATTCTTTCACTGACATAGCTGAGTCTATGCTGGGGGTAGTCTCAGCTGGGGGTGCTGCTGCACTCAGGAGTGTGATTTTATTTCATACCACTGACTGACAAAGCTATGCCAGGCTTGGTCTCTGCTTAATAGTTAGGCTTAGTTTTTTAACAGAATTGAAGCTTACAGAGAATCATACACGTGTGTTAATTGTAAGCCTACCCTGTTTATTTCATTTTCCTATTGGCTCTATACTAGAGCCATCAGGAATTTTTTGACAAAACTTTTTGGACAGAAAATGTTGATTTATCGAAACGGGGGGGGGGGGGGGGGAGAGAGAGAGAGAGAGCCCTGCTCTGAATCACACAGAGCAGGGACTTAAACCTCCCACATCTCAGTTAAGTGTCCTAACTACCTGGCTGTAAAGTCAATCTTTCCTGTTGGAGCTGTTCCATTTGGTATAAATAATGAACTATTCTTTGGGCCAGCAAGAGAGAGACACTATAACTTGGTGGTTTGGGCACTCACTGCAACAGGGGAGTATGAAGTCTGAGTCCTTAATCAGGAGCAGAGTCTGGCACCTGGATCTCCCACATCCCATGGGAATGCCCTCACTAGGCTATTGACTTCTTTGGGGGTGGGGTGACTCTTTTGCAAAAAAACCCCAAACATTCAAAAGGTCTCATTTTCATTCTGAAATGGGATGAAAGCAAATTCTGAAACCTCATTTTTTGGCAAAACAGAAATGTTGTTTTCCAGCCAGCCCTGTTGTATACCTCTGCCTATGTCTCCTGAACAATATATGGCATTTCCTTCTAGTCTAGTAAATGTGAGGTTGGGCTCAGGTAACTGAAGGATCAGACTGGCCTACCCAGCTGTCCAGACCCATCAATATGGCTTTGCTACTTCTTTTTCATGTACTAGATTAGTATGGGATGCCAGTATTTGTGTATCAGCAATAGGCTGAGTACCTGTCATCCTGAAGGACCCCTTGCATTGCAGTCCAACATACAGTAACTGGAAGAAATAATATCTTTCTCTCCACACAAGCACACTTCTCCCTTTTCTTAAAAGTGAATTTTTAGTTGTCAGAAAGTGTCTGTCTGAAGCTGGCAGAGCCTGTAATTCAGCAGCAGCCACTTCTTGCATTCAAAACTGGAACAGGAAGCTGGTTTAGTGGATGCCTACAAGCTAGAATGGGGTAGTATTTACAGAGATTAAGTGAACCAGAAAAGCACCTCTGTAAGCAATAATATAGAGACACTGGAACTTCACAATTTGTAAACGGCACAATTTAAAGGGGTAGAAGCCCCACTTCTACATTACTGTTTTATTCAATTAGGTCGGCCATATCTATTATTTTCAACACTTTGTATTGCTGCTAGCAGCCACTCCGAACCCAGAAATGGCACATCTTGGATTTTCAAGAAACCTCCCTCCAGACAATCAGTACAAATAAAAGCAAAATGATAACTGAGTGCTACTCAACTCATTACTGTACTGCTTCTGTCAACAGCGTTCTTCTGACTCCATTGTGAAGCAACACAAACTCACTGGGGTACACATGAAGGCAGCTGGGACAAGGTAATAGGTTCTGGGATAGCTCTTCACAGCAGTTGTAGACTTGAGCTATTTTTGTCAAGCAACTTTAGCTTTTCTTTCAGTTGTGACTGAATCCAGGCAGCTGCCTAAGCAGCCAAGTTATGTGAAACTCTGCAGCGTTGGTTCACAAGGGGTTGATAAACCATCGCTATCCCTTTTGGTTCCATGGGTTCGTACCCCATTGAGTTCAGGTACAAATGTATCCAGAGCCGGATTTAGGGGCAGGTGACCCAGGTGACCGCCTATGGTGCTGGGCTTGGGGTGCTGTTTTTGTTGTTAGCATGAATAAATACAGATTTACAGATCCTAGCGTGCAAATTTATCCTCTTATATGACAAGGATAAATCATACGTGCAAATTGTGCATCAAAGTTGAGAAATGAGCTACAAATGCAATAAAAAATAAGATATTCAAAAGTTTAAAAATGGAGGGGAAAGGTGCCGAAGACGCTCCTCACCTGGGCAGCCATTTGGTCTAGGGTCGACCCTGAATGTATCCCCCCAAAAATAAAAGCAAAACTCAGCCAATTGCACCAAGTTTTGTGTGGTATTTGTTGAAAGCCAGGTAAACCTAAAGTTTCATATGGGTTCTACTCAAAGCCAAAAGTCAGCACATCGTCTTCCAGAAGCCTTGAACTGTTCCTTGCCTTTTGCTTGCTTATGGAGTAGGAGAGTGCTAATGACTTCCTCAAAAACAACGAGGAGTCCGGTGGCATCTTAAAGACTAACAGATTTATTTGGGCATAAACTTTTGTGGGTAAAAAAACCACCTCTTCAGATGCATGGAGTGACAATGGCTTCCTGTTACCCTCCTGCTCTTGTGGTAGCTCATTTATGTGTGCCCACCTAGTGCCCAGCAGGGGAGAGAAGCCGCGGCCCCGCGCCTGACGGGGACAGAGAACTCAGGCTGCAGGCGCCGGTGTTCTCTGTCCCCGGCAGGCGTGGGGCCCGCCTAGTGCCCAGCAGGGGAGAGAAGCCGGGGCCCCACGCCTGCTGGGGACAGAGTACTCCAGGGCTGCGGGCGCCGGTGTTCTCTGTCCCCGGCAGGCGTGGGGCCCGTCTAGTGCCCAGCAGGGGAGAGAAGCCGCGGCCCCGCGCCTGACGGGGACAGAGAACTCAGGCTGCAGGCGCCGGTGTTCTCTGTCCCCGGCAGGCGTGGGGCCCGCCTAGTGCCCAGCAGGGGAGAGAAGCCGGGGCCCCACGCCTGCTGGGGACAGAGTACTCCAGGGCTGCGGGCGCCGGTGTTCTCTGTCCCCGGCAGGCGTGGGGCCCGTCTAGTGCCCAGCAGGGGAGAGAAGCCGCGGCCCCGCACCTGACGGGGACAGAGAACTCAGGCTGCGGGCGCCGGTGTTCTCTGTCCCCGGCAGGCGTGGGGCCCGCCTAGTGCCCAGCAGGGGAGAGAAGCCGGGGCCCCGTGCCTGCTGGGGACAGAGTACTCCAGGGCTGCGGGCACCGGTGTTCTCTGTCCTTGCGGCTTCTCTCTCAATTCATATATTATGTAATATTAAATATGATGTTTTTCATATTATTTAATGTACAAATACAAAATAAGCCTTGAAAAATTGTTGGCGCCCACCACACTCTTCTGAAAACATGAATGTGCTACTGGCCACAAAAAGGTGACCACTGCTCTAGGGGGTGGCTGGCTAGCTTTATCCCTACTCTTAACACTTTTTAAAGGGTGGCTGGCCAAACTGATCCCCTCCTCTTGTGTCTTTGAGGGAAGAAAGAGCTGGCAAAATAAACTTGCTGCTGTGCCCAATAGCAAAGAGAAAATCTTTTCAGGGAGTGGGCTGCCCATTTCTATCTCACTCCATTGCAGGATTTGCATTACAGACCGACACACCTCAGAATGTGCCATAATTCTAAGGATTCTCCATTCTGGGTCTTGCCTGAACCATCCCTCTGCCCCCTTACACACATTGCTTTTGTAACTGGAATGATGGGAAAAGAGTAAATTTGGGGTTGTGATATGTACATTAGGTATGTAATGCAAATACCTATTGCTGTGGTCAATTGATTTACCTCTGTACTATAATATGCTTATGTTGAAATACCTTGATTGAGATTTTTATATTATTGCATATTTTAAAAAATATTAAAAAAAAAATTAGTATATAGAGGTTTTTGACAAATGAAAGTGAAGATCAATTAATCAGTGACTGAATAAAGTGGAAGAGTCGTTGAGCTGATAGAAATAGAAACAGTGTTGGGGGCAAGTGGATGTTAGAACGACATAATAAATATACAGTCAGAAGTATTATTCCTAAAAGCATTTATTTGACTCCAATAGGAGTAACCTGAAATGCTCTCATTGTTAAACAGACAGACTGAAAACGTATTGCTGTGTAACATTTTATCAGCAAGCAAACAACACACATTATCAGTGACTCAGAATTTCCCAGCCCTTTGACATCTAGACAAAGTGACTCTTCACAATAGGAACGATTCTGAATTTTAGGAAATCCTGGATGCTTCTAGGCTGCCATATTGATTAATCATACCAATAAGTCTGTGCGCTGTCTTGAAAGATTGTTCACGTCAATATATGCATCTCTCATTCATACTGGAAGCAGCGTCTCTGTCTATCATTCATTACATGCACTTTGAAAGAAAGTCAATGTTTTTGTAACTAGAGTGCTCAGTCAAGAATCTACCTACTTTATTGCTCCAGAGATTTGTGGATGACTTAGGCAGTTTATGTTAGCTATTATTTTTCTCTCCCTCTCCCTGCTGTGACACTTGACAGCCACATGGTTGGCACTGATACTGCATAAGCCAGCCCTTCAATCGAATTTCTTCCTTGAATGCCTCATTTTAATTTCAGTTGTTGTAGTGTTAGGTGTTTTGCTATGCTTTTAGCAAGTTACTGGTGGAAATGCTTGGTCTTTAGTGGGTGTTTGTTTGAATAATAAAACCACAACACAATTTGTCATAATTGATCATTCCTGCTCAGAAGAGGCCCATTCAAGACAGGAAAAGCAGCAGCTGTGTTGTGGCAATGACATGAATTGGCAGAGCTGTGTAGAGCAGCTGATAGGGTAGTGCCTGCCTGCATGAAAGAATACCTGACACTAGCACATCCAATGTATCTCTTGCTTTCATGATTTTCAAAGTCACCCATATTATTAAGAAGGCATGTACTTTGTTCTAAAAATCTATGTATTTTAATTTCACGTGGGTGTTATGTACTTCCTGTGACACTGATAGATTTCACACACATACTAGTCATAGAAACATTTAAAATGTAAAAGGTTTGATAACGCTCATTTGTACAGCTGTTTATCTAAATGTGTCCAGGCCTTCGGAGCCCAAGCACATTCTGACGTGCATAAAACTCTTACGGCACTGTGCAGGGAAGGGTTCAGGCAGGAGTCGCTTCTAAGTCAGTAGTAGGGCTGGTCAAAAAGTTTGTCTACTTTTTTTTTGTTTTTTTTTGGTTGGGGGGTTCAGCAAAGTGAATTTTTTTCTGAAAAGTATGTGCTTTCTGCAGAAAAACTGAATTTTTGCTGAATGTTTTTGGCCCCAAACTGAAAAATTTCATCTGAGAAACAAAAAAATTCAGCTGAAAAACCATGGTTTTTGACAAAAAAGTCAATTTTTTCAGTTTGACAGGCGGATGACACACTCTCTTACTGGCTCTAGTCAGTAGTAGGGTTGCCAATTTTGGTTGGACATATTCCTGGAGGTTTCATGACATGATATAATTAATTCCTGGAGATTCCAGGACAATCCTGGAGGGTTGGCAACCCTAGTCAGTAGTAAGCCCCCAGCGGTGAGGGTATAAAAGACACAGCCTATGTTAGTATGCCCTCTGTATTTGTTTCTCCTAGGCGTAAAGAATGTGCAATATTGGGAAGCGCAGAAGGGAGAGGACACATAGCAATCATCACCTAGTAAAAGAGAGACCCTGATGGAGAGGCTGAAAATAGACTAGGAAAAAAATGACTTTAAAGACAGAGGATGCTGAATGTTTGAGTGCTGCACTGGTAACGAATGTGGGTGAGGAGTGGGGAAGTGCCGCTGTTGCAGCTCAAATGAATGGGAGCCTTGGGCAGAGCACTTAAGGCATCTAGCTGGGTTTGAGTGAATGGGCATAACATTGGTTGAGAGGGACAGGGGAAACACCTTTCCTCTCCTCCATCTGTCAGTGTGGCGCTGCAATGTGTTTCTCCAATTCCACCACCTGGCGTGAAGGGAGGTGTCAAGGAAAGAGTGAGTCGCTCTGCCTCTCCCCAGAGGCTCAAGAAGGATTCGGTGGCAGTTGCAACACCCTGCCACTGGGGGCTGTTCTCTGGACAGACAGACAAGAGGCTGCTATCTGTAGCTGGCTCAGCTCCCCCCTTGTCAGTCCCCTCTCCACACTGGCTCTGAGGCCCAGATCCTCAAAGGGATCTACTGCCAATGGGCTGAAGCCAGCAAGATGGCTGCCATGTCTCTACAGTTGATCTGCATGTGGAAGTGCCCCTAATAAAGTTGGCTGCCGCTTCCCACTGTTGTCAGGGAGACTGAAGCCAGGCCCACAGGAAAACTGGCTGCCACTCTGTGGTTCAAGGGGCTGGGCAGGACACAGGGACTGAGCAGCTGCAGACACCCTGTGAAAGGTGGGTGGGGGAGAATAAGGAGGGAGGCTGAGGATATAGAGGATATCGATGGGTGCAAGATGGAGGGATCAGGTGGCAATGCACCCAGCCTGGGTATGATGGAGGGTTAGGGGCAACCCCTCTGAGCAGCCAGGGGAGGACAGTGTGCAGCATTGTCAGCTCTCATGACCTGAATGCAAGCCAGGGGATTTTGGTGCCGGCTCCTGGGACTGGGCATGCAGGCAGAGCCTTGGTGCTGAGGACACAGACCTGCCCTGCCCCAAGCCCTGCTTTCATATATGGCGTAGAGCAGAGAGAGGGTCCTGGGGCAGTGGGAAGGGTGGAGCTGGGGAAATGGTGCTGCTGGACCCAGCCAGAGGAGAATTTCCAGGGCAAGGGAGAAGGGGAAACAGGGAAATGGTGCTGCTAGCTCCCAGGTAGAGAAGGCCCCAGGGCAGCAGGAAACAGAGATGCGTTGCTGCTGGGTCAAGATAGTAATGGGAAATGGGTGGCAGATCCCCTGTCTTAGGGGTGAGGAGAGGGTAAGTGGTGTCTTCACTGGAGCAGCCAGGTAGAAGCATGCATTTCTGTGTCCAGTGAAGGTTGACTTTTCAACCAGAAATTATCACACACACATTGGCAGGGGAATAGAGAGGAGTTAAAAAGTCAACAGACAGACTAAAAAAGAGTTGGGTTTTGGTTTTGGTTTAATCAAATGATTTTGGGGGGCCAGTCTCATGATTTTGGAGGTCTGACTCATGATTTTTGATCTGCACCCCCTACATCCTCATGTCCTTTACATTTTCACAGTAGCGCTACCACTCCTAAAAAAATTGCTCTGAATTGTGGTATACTGAAAACTTTTTAAAATTATAGGCTGTCATTTTAAATTCCAGAGGATTTTCATGGCCCTGCTTGCAAGCTAGGGGGCTCAGTAGATAAATGTTCTATCTGGGCCTAGCAACACTCAATTTGCAGCCAGCCAGCCTACGGTAAAATGGGGTGAGTTGTGCCTGTGTGCTTTAGGGAGAAGTCTGCTTTGTGTCTCTCTGTTCTGGAGTTCTTGGGTGTTATTGTTCTCAATTCTAAGAAATAAAGTAGTGTTACATTGCAGCCTTCCAGCAAAAGCATTCTATGCTTTATCTAACTTCTCTGTTTGTATGCTGTGAACATAACATGAATATTTTGCCGAGCTCTATTCCCAACAGAGAAGTGGTGATGCTTTAGATGATAAACATCCTATTTTCTGCTAAGACAAACCAGTCTGTTAAATATTAGGGAATAACCTACAGCAGTACAATTCTAGAACACTGCAGTATATTTTAAAATGTACCTGACATTCTTCTACCATGCATGATTAAACTAACCAAACACACTATCTCAGGTCCCATCCATTACTAGAGTCCAGCCTTTTGCCATCATGTTGCTTTTAATGTTTTCCGATGATTTTGGTGTTGGTGCTGGATCCTAGAAAATAAAAGCATTTGTTATCGCTTCCCTGAAGCTTTGTAAGGTATAAAAGTGCAATGTTAGTTTCTCTCCTGATAAAAGCTGGTTTAATCACTGTAGGTTTGTTTCTCCTCAATTTCTGCAATTGGGCTTGGACTCAGAAATGTCAAGAATTCATTTCTATTCTGTTATTATTGTCCTTGTGCAAGGAAAAACATATGTTTATTCTATGCATGATTTTTATTATAAATTAGGGAAAACAACAGGAAAGAACTGTAATGCTACAAAGCCCATACTGAGCATAGACAGAACAGGGAGGAGAGCCTTGCCTGTTTACAGGCAAGCAACTTGACCAGCCTGCCTGCCCTGGCTCCGTGTGGACACCCAGGGGTCTCCGAGCTGAGGGGGCAGCACCTGCGGACAGGGCAGCGTGTGGAGCTGCCTGGCTGTGCCTCCACGTAGGACCCAGAGGGACATCCTGGCCCCTTCTGGGAGTTGCCTGAGGTAAGCGATGCCCGGAGCCCGCACCCTGAACCCTCTCCTGCACCCCAACCCTCTGCCCCACCCAGCCCTGAGCCCCCTCCCACAACCAAACTCCCTCCTGGAGTCCACACCACCTTCTGCACCCCAAGCCCCTGCCCGAGCACTGAGCCCCCTCCACACCCAAACTCCCTCCCAGAGCCCATACCCCCACCCACACTCTGAACCCTTTGGCCCCAGCTCAGAGCCCCCTCCTGCACTCCAAACCCCTCATCCCCAGTCCCACACAAGAGCCCTCACCCCACCGCAGCACAACCCTCTGCCCCAGTCCGGAGCCCCCTCTCACACTCCGAATCCCTCAGCCCCACCTCTCCCAGCCCAGAGCCCCCTCCTGCACCCCAAACCCCTCATCCCCGGCCCCAGCCCAGAGCCCGCATCCCCTTCCGCACCCCAACTCCCTGCCCCAGCCCGGTGAAAATGAACAAGTGAGGGTGGGGGAGAGCGAGCAATGGAGGGAGGCGGGATGGACTGAGTGGGGCAGGGCCTCGGAGAAGGGGTGGGCAGGGTCGCGGGGTAGGGGGCAGGGCAAGGGTGTTTCATTTTCTGCAATCAGAAAGTTAGCAACCCTACCTGGGATAACAAAGGGGGTGATATCCCTGCCTCCACAAACACAGCCAAGAGACTGAAGTGGACCACTAGATTTAATTAGAGACGAGGGTCCAAGAAGTACCCTGACCAAGGACATACTAAGGAGGGCTCCTGTAAAGATCACCCAGGAGCCAGTGACAACAACAAAAGCCCGAGTGAGAGAGCACAGTGTATATTTGTGTTCTCTGCACAGGTTACAGCAACCATGACAACAAAATGTCTCTTCTCTATGCACGTTAGCAGATTTCTTAAAAATCTAAAGATGCAAAACACAAGAAACAAAGCCATCTCTTTGTACTAGTCACACATCTACTTCTAGATTATTTTTTTTCCATTGCAGTTACCAGAATCATCTTTTAGCATGTGCGTGTGTCACAATCGCATTTCTGGTGTATGCAATTCTTCTTGCTCGGTATGCAGAATTCAGTTTCATCTTCTAGATTCAGATACATCTGACATTGTACATTATTCAGTCAATTAATATGGTAGCTTTCGCATATTCAGTGACTCCTAATATTTTTAGATTTTTGGTCCAGGCAAATTTTTCCAGGGCTTTTAGTTTGCCACCCACATTGATCTGTTACTTTACCAAGGTCTTGTTCACACTATAATTTTTCTTACCATTTATTCCCAATGAGTAACACTCTACCAATGGAAACACTAATACGGATGCAGGCATTTTTACTGCTGTTCAGGGCACGGTCAGTGGTAAGAACACCTCAACCCAGTCAACTGCAGTATTTCCAGTTGTGCTACCGCTGAAAATACCCTGTAAGAAAAATTCTAGTGTATGCATGGCCCAGATGTCCGAGGCTACTACCTCTTGTTCTATGTTTGCATTTGCTGCTCCACCAATATCCAGTAAATGGTTAAAATTATATAGGCAGTAAGCATATCCAATATGTCCTTCAATGCCATGCAGCTTGTCACCCCTTGTAAACCTTGTGTTGGAGACTCTATCGTATGTATCTTAGGGTTTTATACACCTGCCCATTACCAGAGTATCTAAGTGGCTTCTGTGTACAATGAATAGCAATAGCGAAATCGTTAGTGAATTTCATTACGTTTCTGGCATTTCATTTTCAGGGTAGAATTTCTGCTTGGGGTATTTTTGTTTTGTGATGCTTGGTTTGGGTTTTTGGTGGGATGGTTGATTTGTTGGTTAAAGTTTTGGGGTGGTTTTTTTGGTGTGTGTGTGTTAGGAGTGTCATTCCTGAAGAGGAATAAATCTCAAATAAATCTGTTAGTCTTTAAGGTACCACCGGACTCCTTGTTATTCCTTTGTTTTGCTAAAGATAATCAGGCTGAATTCACCTGATCTCTGGAAGTTTGTTCCCCTCAGTTGAAAATACTTTTCCCCAGTTCCCATGCATTTCCACCTGGGATTTGTCATTAAGGTGACCAGATAGCAAGTGTGAAAATCAAGACGGGGTGGGGGGGGGGGTAACAGGTGCCTATGTAAGCAGAGTCAGGATGAGCTCTACCCTGACATCTGGTGGTGAATTGTGGCAAGTTGTGGAAAAGAACTTCAGGGGCTGATCTTGTTTGCATAGGCACACCCACTCCGCCTAGCATGAGCCTACAGCAGCCCCAAAATGGTCACTTTGGCTGCTGTAGGATCCCCAGTTTCTCTGTTATTGGGGCAGGAAGAATAAAGTGTTGTTACCATGGTTATGTGAATCAAGGCCAGTGGAACTGTTTTATGACAGAGGGACTCACCATCAACTAAGTAGCACTTGCTAGACAAGGGACATGGGTTCCAAAACCCAGTGAATGGGGAGAGGTTGGGGGATATATATTTGGACCTGACTGGATGGGCCCTTTTTGAGGGCCCAAAACACCAATTGCACCTCCTCTTTCCACTGTTGAATGTCAGAGCTAACTTTGATTCTATTAGGAGTCTAGTTACAGGCTGCTGAGCTAAATTCACTTTGGGCCAATGGTGCGCCAGCACTGGGGCTCCCCTAGTACAAGCTGAAATCACTAAAGAGCTAAAGTTACTAAGAGCTGAGATCACTGAGTGCTGTGTTAACTAGTGGGGGAGCCAGAAGCTATATTGCTAAGCGGCTGGTGGCGTGGAGCAGTTTGTGGGACGGTTGGCGTGGCCCACGGAACGGCTGGCAGACTAGTGGGGGAGCCTGAAGCTATATTGCTAAGTGGCTGGTGGCGTGGAGCAGTTTGCGGAGCGGCTAACGGAGCAGTTTGTGGGACGGTCGGCGCGGCCCACGGAACGGCGAGTGGAGCAGTTTGCAGAGCGGAGCAGTTTGTGGGACGGTTGGCGCGGCCCGTGGGACAGCAAGCGGAGTGGAGCGGGGCAGTTCGTGGGACGGCTGGTGCAGCTCACGGGACGGCTGGTGGAGTGGAGCGGCTCATGGTGAAGGCGGCAGCAGAACCCCATGGAGAGGAGGGGCAGTCGGCCTCGGACCATGTAAGGTGCCCCTTAACACCCTGCGTACCCTTTCTCCCCCCCCCTTCCACCCAGACTGTGGGGGTAAAACTCTGCAGATAAACTTTTGAATTCTGGGGCTGCACTGACCAAGGATAGAGACTTTTGGGTTGTTGGACTCAAGAGACTTTAGGGGTGTTGGACTTTTGGGACTTTGGGGTGATCTTTTGGGTTGTTGGACTTAAGACCCTGAGGGGAAAAGGATACTGCCAAACTTACTTGGGGGTGGGTCTTTTGCTCATGGTTTGTATTATGAATCCTGTTTGTGGTGTTTCCCCAATATAATGCCGCATTGTTTCCCTCCTTTATTAAAAGGATTTTGCTACACTCAGACTCCGTGCTTGCGGGAGGGGAAGTATTGCCTCTTAGAGGCGCCCGGGGGGTGGTATGAAATTGTCCCAGGTCACTGGGTCGGGGCTCGAGCCGGTTTTGCATTGTGTTATTGAAACGGAACCCCTAGATACTGAACCCGGCCCTTGTTGCTGCCAACTCAGATGGGCAGAAGGGTTACACCTATATAAAACAAAACCCCAAATATCAGGTCTGTCCCTATAAAATCAGGGAATCTGGTCACCCTATTTGTCATCTGCATTTGCCCAGAGACATTCTGCTTCCAAGAAATGAAGGGGTGAGGCTAGACTAGCATGCTCTGAATCTGTTCCTCCAACAGGAAGAGATTCAGAATAGTCCTTTTTGTTCCATCCTGTCCTTATGTCACTTAGGCTCTCCTTGGGTCAATGGCAACTACCAAACTTGTACACAATATCATCTTTTTAGTCATCCCTACAAAGCAGGGATGCAGGATGGACAGGGAAAGAAGAATCAGAACAAGAATAAAACAGGAATAAATCAACCAGGAGCCTGTGGGGCTGGTGTTTGAATCACCCAAGCAACAGAATACTTCCTTATACAGAATTTATGTAAGATGCCAACACTGAACCACCCTGCCCGTTTTCAGGCTGCCCAGCAGCCTTGCTGTTGATTATATGACCCAAACCACTGACAAGCCACAATCATCAAGATGTTTCTTCTTAGAAGTGAGAAGTACTCATCTTGCTGCAGCTGGAAATCTCCAGGAGATCATCAGTTCTTTGCAGATTCAGTTGGCTTGGAAATACTACAAGAAGGTTGTTTGTGGTACCTTGGCAGAAAACAGAAGTCTCTGAAGGGATAAGAAGGTCACTCAGCCCTGTCACATACCTTTTAATTGTTGTTTTCTATTTCATCTCACCTTCCCAGGACTCCATGGTATAGAAACAGGGTTGTCACTTTAACAGTCAGCATGATTCATTCCTCTCTCTGTGTGTGTGCGTGCGTGTGTGCAAGCGATCCATGGCATTGTGTTGACTCTTCTAAAAAGCTTAATGAAAACTTCATCTACAGGCTCACTCGGCTTGCTCATAGATTTATTAGCCCTCTGAAGGTCTGTCCTCAAACTGTCTCTTAATGAGTCATCCTGGTGTTAGGATCAGCGAAAGATACCACAAATTTCAGCCCATGCTCTTGCCTTGACTTACTGCCTTGCTTTAAGCAAAAAATGGGGATGCAGTAATTGCCAGAAGCTGCTGGGGGGGCAATGTGAACTCATAGCTATTTGGTTTTTTTAAAACAAAATATGGGGTTGGTTTTTTTTGTTTTGGTCTAAGGGAAAAAAACCCTATCTTGCTAACTGAAGAAAATAATGGCACTGCGGAAATAGAAATATCCATCATGCCCTCTATGTGCATATGTAAGCGGGGGAATGGTCCCTCTATTGTGGGGAACTTTCCTGGCTTCTGCACTACCCCGGTGAAGTGGGCTAGCAAAAGGATGTGAGTCCTCGCTCCTTTACCCAGAGGCCTCCCTGCCCTCGACGACTCCCCTTCCACTCTCCTGTCTGGCAGAGTCCCCGTAACCCCGACAAGGCTGGGCCCAGGATTCCTGGGGGGCTCAACCCCCAACCCTGCTGTGGTCACCTGGGACAGGGGCTAGGGTGTCCCCACTCCGGGGTACTCTCTCTGCACTGGGCACCTCCCTGACCCACTGATCAATACATACAATGTAAAGCAAATACAAGTTGTTTAATTAACAATTAATTTAAAAAGAAGAATAAGGAAAGGTTAAAGGAAAACACATCACCCCGCTCTGTGGCAGGGAACATTACAAACGGTGTCTCTGGACATCAAGGCACTTTGCAGTCTGTTCCTTGTAGGTCCCAGGTTTCCTTCTCAGGCCCTGGCTGTGCTGCAGGGATGCTGCAGGTTGGACACTTGCAATGGTGGTGGCCACACACCTCCGGGCTTTGGGAGGTGGGACCCTTCTTCCCAGCGTCAGCCCCCCGTCAGGTTAAGATCCCCCTCCCAGCCTGGCCCGCATGGACCCTTGGCTGGGGGTATCTTTCTGCACTGGGCCCTTTGCCCAAGGTCCCCCCATGGCTGGCCCCAGTTGCTCACCACACCCAGCTCTATGGCTGCAGCTCTGCTCCCAGCACAGGATCTGCTCTCCCTGGGCTGCGTCTCTGGCTCTGTGGCTGCAGCTCTGGCCCCTCTGGATCTGGCACGGCTCTGCTCACCAGCTCAGCTTGGGCCCCTGCTCTCTCCTTAGCTTGGCCCCACTCTGTCTGACCCAGGCAATTCCAACTCACACGGAGGACAGGACCCACCCTGGCCTCCTGTCTCCCTGATTAGCCTGCCCACTCTGTCAATGAGGCTGACCTGGAGCATTGGCCTCTTGCCATTGTTCCTGGGGACTGTCAGTCTCAGGGTCCTGATTTCCCATCGACCCCTCCCCTTTTAGTACAGGGAGCTAGCCAACCAAAACACCCCCACTGAATGTTAGTAAGGGGGCAACAGTCCCCTTACACATACATTCATGTAATTGGAGTACGTGGTTGAGTGAAGGTTTGCGCTGTGAAAGAAAATTCCTTGTATGTTTTAATGTTAAAAAAAAAAATTTAACCGTAGCGAGCCTGAAGCAATGGCTCAGAAGAGGAGGGGCTGGCACAACCCGTTAGCAGTTAGAGAAGTGTTGACTGTCCCCTTTCCTCTAAATGGTGTATAAAGTGTGAGACCTAATGATGTTTTAAATAGAAGAAAAAGGACACCACCCTTGCCTAAGCAATGGTGGCCTAGTAAACTGCATGGAACTTGGAGGGAGCAGCACAGGTTGCAGGAGGGAAGAGTTTGGAGGAGGCATCAAGAAGTCTGTATGCACATGGCTAAAATGCTAGCTGTAGTTGTACCGCTGAAAATAGTTCTCTTAGTAAAGAACCAGTTTAATTTTTACAAGCATGGAGCCGTTTAATTTATTTACCCAGCATGTGGCATATGAAACCACTTGAGCCAGGACTTTAAGCAATGGCTTCAGCCTGACCATTCCTCACCCTTGCCATGACTGCTTTCTCTGGGATGCCTGCCCCTTTAAGGGCACCTTTTCTTCCCTGAACAGCAGTTGTGACCACTCCAATGCTGCTCCATCTCAGCCAGAACAGCCTTTGGTGTCGCTCCCCATTTAAGAGTCCTCTTTGCCCTCCCTCTAGGTGTAGTGGGTATTAACATTTCTGACTTTCACCTGGTGGCAAAGAGATTCTCATAATATTTGTGAAATAGTTTGGGATCCTTTGGGAGGCAAGGCACTACAGATATGTACATTCATTGTCATAGCACAGTTTTGACTATTGAGTGGGCTGATGTGAGGCAAGTTTTCTATTTTCCGGTGATATGAAGTTATAGAAGCATAAGCAGTCACTCATTTGTTAGAGTACATAATGAGCACAAAGTCTGAGCAAAACAGACTATATTAAAAAGAAATGGCTGGATTCTAATCTGAGATAGACAGATCATGCATCACCAGTACCTTGATAAATGTCCCAGATTGTGTGTGAAGCATTGAGTATTCCAAGCTAAGCAGGCAGACACACTGATGTATCTCTGAGCAGTATCACAACCAAGATGCGGGTGTTGAGGTCGGTCTGTTTTTCACTAATTTAAATCCAGCATGACATTAATGATGCCTGTCAAGCCCCACTGTCAGGGCTTTATGATATCAGCATAAAAACTCTCCCACCAAGGGCTGGAAAAGACAAACAAATTCCTTCCTCTCCCAAACAGGAGGGGAAATAAATGAGTTAGAGGAAGGATTTCAGGTACAGGATTACTAATTGTTTTTAACCCTTTAAAAAGTTTGTTTAGCTATATTAGCTCTTGTTTAAAAAAACCCTCATAATTATGCGCAAGAGGCAATGCTGACCAGACCAAAAAAGCTTGTAATGCTTGAGAGTGCAATAGGGTCTGTTTCTTCAAAGCCTTAAAATGACACATGATAGGACACCTACAATACTGTAACTGAGCCAATAAAGGGTGACAAGTTTGGAAGAATTGTGCAGAATTCATTTTGTGTAGGTTTAGTGACCAGTCCCATGCCATTTCTGGCTCATTGTGATCCCCTTAGCTTGCAGGGTCACAAAGGGTACATCTACACTGCAGTAAAAGACCTGTGGTTGGCCTGGGTCAGCTGACTCAGGCTTGTGGAGCTAGGGCTGTGGGTCTATAAAACTGCAGTGTAGATGTTCAGGCTTGGCCTTAGGGTGACGAGATGTCCCGATTTTGTAGGGACAGTCCCGATATTTGGGAATTTTTCTTATATAGGCACCTATTACTCCCCACCCCCGTCCCAATTTTCACACTTTCTATCTGGTCACCCTACTTGGCCTGGAGCCTGGGCTCTGGGACCCACCTCCCTTGCTGGGTCTCAGGGGCTGGTGCCTGGGCTTTCAGACCCAGGAGGGGCCCAGAGCCTGGTCTCCGATCTGAGCCCAAATAACTATGCAGCAACTATATAGCCCTGGAGCCCAAGCCCCGTGAGCCCAAGTCAGCTGACATGGGCCAGCTGCAGCTGTGCCACAGGTCTTTTATTGCAGGGTGGACGTACACAAAATCAAGTTCAAAAGATAACACCACTCTTTGTGGTTTGCCTAGTAACTCCATACTAAAGATTGCAGCTATAGCATCCTAGTCTCATTTTAGGAAATGCCAAACAAAAAGGCCTGGAAAGTAACAAGTTTCCTCTATCTTCCTATTTCTTTGTAAATCTGCTTTATTATTATAGTTTATATTCTAGTAGTGACGAGAGGCCCTAATTAGGAATCAGGGTGTCGTGTGCTAGGCATGATTAAATCCAAGCCAGCCTCAGCCCTAGAGAGCCCTCAGTCTATGATTATGACAAGACACAATGGATGGCTAAACGAATGGGTGTGAGGAACAGGGTCACAGTAGCCAGAGGCGGATTAGGGGTTTGTGGGGCCCAGGGCCAGAGCAAGTGGGGACCCCTCCCCACCTCTTCCGCCTGCAGTCCTCCCCCCACCCCACCCCCAGCGCTCCTGCCAGGGAAATGGGGAAGAGGCACGGGGGCTTCCCCTGCCCTGCCCTCCCCGGTGCTCCTTCCAGGGAGCAGGGTTGGAGTGCAGGAGCTTCTCCCACTCCCCGGATGGAGTGCTGGGCGGGCAAAAGAGGTTGGGGCATGGGGATGCCCATTTTTCCAGGGGGCCTCCAATTGGCTGGGGTCCCTGGGCATGGGCCCCATTGGCCCAGTGGCTAATCCGCCACTGACAGTAGCAACAGGTATGTTGCCTAAGTAAGTAGTCCCAGTGTCCAGAGTTCTCAGAGGAAGCTGCCATTCCAGCCAGGGCCAGGGGGCTATTCCTCCATTGCCAGGTCCCCAGTGTCTAGTCTGGAAATTGTTTTGTCTCTGTTCTAAATTTTAGCGTTGCACAACTGTGTCCACGGGTGGCATTAAGCAACTGAAACCAATCATCCTTTCTGCATGGCCCCATTTGAATTTTTGAATTACATTTTGCTTTCAGGGATCCTCTGGATCATTGTCAGAGCCCTGAACTTCCTTCCCCTTTAGAAATCCGCATTGCTGCTATGATGGACCTACCATTGGAGTCTATCAGTTCTGCTCCTTTGATCAGCAGCGTAATCACTAGCCAGAGATGCAGTGCCCTTCCCAGCAGATGCAGCAATAGTGGAAGACTGGGAATCAAACCCAGGTCTCCTGAATAACAGTGAAAAGCAATACTATTATCTCAGCAACCTTTAAAACTAATTTAAAAAATCCCTATTGCAGTGTTAGTTATGTTCCTTTATTTCAATTACTCTGCCTGAGTGTTTCATTTCAATTTGATCACTGTAAGGGACCACTGACCATGCATGCGTCTAACGTCTCCCTTGCCAACTTTACTGCTCTGTCAGCACTGCAGTTTTATTCTCCTATTTCAATAACTATTCCTGCCCCAGAGTTGCTTTAGTTTTAACCATTTGTGCACTGTCTCATGCACATTGATCAGGGTAGCAAAATGATCCTTCTGCTCCGTTGCTGTCCCCTGTATAACTATTATTATAGTTTATATTCTAGTAGTGCCTAGAGGTCCTAATTAGGAATCAGGGTGTTGTGCTAGTTAATCTCAGTGACTTCTTCAGTACGTCTGTCTGTCCATTTTCACAACAAATATGATCACGGCTATTCTAGGGGAGGAGATAGAGAACAATTGCTGGTTTCCAACTGTTGTTGTCTGTTCTCTGGTGGACTGGTTGTCAGTTGAATGATGGATTTTCATTTTTGTATCTTTTTGCCTTTCTTCCATTTGTATTTTGTATGTCTGGTGCTCCTGTGGTCTTATGGGAAGTCAGCCCTTTAGGGAATGTCTATGCTGCAATTAAAAACCTCCTGCTGCTGGCCCATGCCTGCTGACTTGGGCTCATGCAGAGGGGCTGTTTAATTGCAGTGTCAACATTCAGGCTCAGCCTGAGCTCTGGGACCCTCCACTCTCTCAGGGTCCTAGTGTAAACATACCTTTAGAGTCTTCTGGAGACACCAATCCTTCCATTGCTGTACATCAGAGATTCTAGCAAGCGCCCCCTCCTGACCACTCATCAGGATGACCCTCTTTAAAACCTTCAGCCCCCTGTGTCCCGTGATACCCTTGTCAGCTTCCCCACATGAGCACAAACCTCTGCCAGGTGACTTGATGGCAAGGTGACTTCCCTCATGCTAAACCAGTTCTTCTGGGCAGGGACAGTCTCTTGTCTAGAGGGAATAGTTTTCCAACAATTGGGTAATAGAGTCAACTAACCTTTATTGATATTCTTTGGCCACCAGCCTTTGGCATCTCAACCCATCACGAAGGCAAACGGGCCACAGAGAAGGCAAAAGGCTGAATATTCAAAATGTGAGCAGCCTGACACAGGATCCAAAATCTCACACAGAATTCGTAAACTGGACAGACGTACTCCAAAATTGTCACACTTTACTTCTAAGATTCAGTCATTGCGGTTTGTCTGGCATTCACTGGTAGAGGCCCCAGCCTCCTTCTGAATGAACAGTACAAGAACATAACAAAATAGGCAGTCCCTGTCCTGGAAAGTTTACAATCTAACTACATGATGGGAGACAACAAGTAGTTTCAACAAAAAGATCGGGAGTGAGGTTTGGAGAGCACAAGGTAACAATGAGACTCTGGCTTTGTCTACTCTAGCACTTTTGCCAGTAAAACTTTTGTCAGTCAAGGGTGTGAAAAAACCACCCCTGACTGACATAAGTTTCACCTACAAAAGTGCCAGTGTGGACAGCACTCATTGCGGGTGGTTTAATTATGCCAGAGGGAGAGCTCTCTCCTGATGTCATAGAATGGCTACATGGGAGACCTTACAGCGGTGCAGCTGCAGTGTAGACATGGCCTCTAACGACCAATGTGGTAAGCAGTAGTTACAGCACACCAGCTGCTAATCATTGCTGAGTGTTCCATAGGCAGCAAATTAGAGATGAGTTTTAAGGAGGGGTCTGAAAGAGGATGAAGTAGTGGCTTTGTTCATCAATAGAGATAGGATCTTTATTGTCATGAATGGCTTTCTGAGAGATTTTTTACAGTCTGCATAGCTCTTGGCCATCTTTATATTCTCTGGGTATTTTGGGCGAAAGGCTCAGACTGGCATGTTTACAATTCCTAGCCATCTTTACATAAGAATTGGTGTCCATGGTCAGTAATTAAAACCACCAAGATTCTTTGCCTGGGTGATTAATAGGCAGAAGGTTTAAAACAAACAAAAGGAAGTACTTCTTCACACAACTCTTTGGTTTTTCGCCTTCCTCCGCAGCATGGGGCAGGGGTCGCTTGCTAGAGGATTATCTGCTGCTTGAAGTCGTTAAATCATGATTTGGGGACTTCAACAGCTGAGTCAAGGGTGAGAGTTATTTCAGGAGTGGGTGGGTCAACTCTTGTGGCCTGCATCATGCAGGAGGTCAGACTAGATGAGGATAATGGTCCCTTCTGATCTTAAGTTCTATGATTCTATGATTGCCAGAGGATGTTGTGAAGGCCAAGACTATAACAGGCTTCAAAAAAGAACTAGATAAATTCATGGAGGATAGGTCTATCAATGGCTATTAGCCAGGATGGGCAGGGATAGTGTCCCTAGCCTCTGTTTGCCAGAAGCTGGGAATGGGCAACAGGCGATGGATTACTTGATGATTACCTGTTCTGTTCATTTCCTCTGGTGCACCTGGCATTGGCCACTGTTGGAAGACAGGATACTGGGCTAGATGGACCTTGGGTCTGACCCAATATGGCTGTTCTTATGTTTGTGACACAAATTGGTAATACATTTATCATTGGCTTATAGAGCTCACAATTGTATCAGGCGCCTCTGGTCCATAGAGCTACATTCTAAATGGGAATCCCTATTCTAGTGCTTGTGAGGCCTTGCCATATTATGTTAATCCAGCAAATGTACAGAGATTTCTGGAGTCCAGAAAATGATAGTTTCTCCAATTTAGACTGAGGCAATAATTCTCTGAAATGCCCTGGGAGGGTCACAGGCTCTATTCCAAAATGATGAGTCACTGCATAGCTCAAAGCCTAGAGTTATCTGACCAGGACACTGGTAAGAAGATGAAATGATCCAACCTGCAACTGAAAATGTGAAGCAATTTGTGCCCTAAAGTTTGAAAAGGCAAATAAAAAGAACTCCACATTTATTTTTTAAGTCTCGTGAGTTGTAAAATAATCTTGTGATTTTGGGGCCTGACTCAACCCTTTTACTAAACTGGAGAAAACTATAATTGTCTGGACTCCAAAATCTATACTTCTGCTGGATTAACTTTAGTCACAAATGCTGCTTCAGTTTAAAATGCATTCATGCAGAATTGCTTGACACTTTGGAGGTTTCTGTTGGCACTAATGAGGTTAATCCGCTCACTACAGTTTCTTCTTTCAAAGTGGGGAGATGGCTCACACCTGTCTGAGAGAGTGTTCAGACTGTGGAAACAAGCTCCCTGCTCAATGAAAACAAAGGTTGAATGATGAGTCAACTGTTTTCATTTTACAAGAGAATGGAACTTCCTGGATATTTCAGGATTCATTTCGTGGTGAGGCATCTTTCGCAGTTTGAGGATCCTGCACCTTCCTCCTCCATTTATCTAATGATTCTGTGCCCAATTCCACGTGGGGAAGAATGTTACATTTTCAGATTAGTGTGTGCAGTGATGAATGCTACACATACACTCGCCTGTGTGCCAAACTTCCATTAGAAATGGCTCTTTAAAACTCACTCAAACTTACTCTGCTGTTTCTTTTCAACTGAAACATCCTATCCTAGGTCTCAACCAAAAAGTGACTTAAAATGCCAATTCCATTTAGTGCTTTTTGAGTTACACGTATACAGTGGAAATACCTTGTCTGTTTTAAAAGCTACCAAGACTTTTTCAAACAAGTAAAAGAGACAGGTTCTCAGTCAGTGTTGTTAATTGTATTGCAGTAGCACCTAAGAACACTAATCATGGACCAGGACCCTAAAGAGCTTACAGTCTAAGTAGTCTTCAGGTATGTCTGGAAGGAAAAACTACAAAAACAAAGTCTTATGAAAACTAAACATTTGATGTTGTTGTTTTGCCATCAGAAAAGTCACTGAAATTAAGTCGTATAATGGTTGGCATCACTATGGAATTGCACAAAACACTGCACACCTGGCAGAGGGGGCTGGACTAGATAATGTCTTGAGGTCCCTTCCAGCCTTGCATTTCTATGATAGCACCCTAGCTAGTATTGTGTATATTTACAAAGTAAATAGCTGAGTTTAAAACACATGGAGTCATTTAAAACATGATTCAACTGCCCCATGTTGTATAGCTATGATTAGACTTTTCTCCCCATTCCCTTTTTCTCCATTAGCAATTAAATGGGGAAAAAAGTGCTAATGAATGTTGTAAAGATAGAACCAGATTCAACTTCCACTGAAGTCAATGGAAAATTCCTGTTGCCTCCAGTGGGAGTTGGATCAGACCTTTACGATACTCAAGTATCAAAGTAATAGTTGTGCTATTAATGTTACTTTGGTTTGCCCTACATTATGTGTATATTAGGGCTGTCAAGCAATTAAAAAATTAATCACAATTAATCGCACTGTTAATAATAGAATGCCATTTATATAAATATTTTTGGATCTTTTCCACATTTTCAAGTATATTGATTTCAATTACAACACAGAATACAAAGTGCACAGCGCTCACTTCATATTTATTTTTGATTACAAGTATTTGCACTGTAAAAATAAAAGAAATAGTATTTTTCAATTCACAATACAAGTACTGTAGTGCAATCTCTTTATCATGAAAGTTGAACTTATAAATGTAGAGTCATGTACAAAAAATAACTACATTCAAAAACAAACCAATGTAAAACTTTAGAGCCTACAAATCCAATCAGACCTACTTCTTGTTCAGCCAATTGCTCAGACAACCAAGTTTGTTTACATTTGCAGGAGATAATGCTTCCCGTTTCTTGTTTACAATGTCACCTGAAAGTGAGAAAAGGCGTTCTCATGGCACTGTTGTAGCCGGCTTCGCAAGATATTTACGTGCCAGATGCACTAAAGATTCATATGTCCCTTTTGTTTCAATCACCATTCCAGAGGTCATGCGTCCATGCTGATGACGGGTTCTGCTCCATAATGATCCAAAGCAGTGCAAACCAATGCATGTTCATTTTCATCATCTGAGTCAGATGCCAGCAGCAGAAGGTTGCTTTTATTTTTTGGTGGTTCGGGTTTTGTAGTTTTTGCGTCAGAGTGTTGCTCTTTTAAGACCTCTGAAAGCATGCTCCGCACCCCGTCCCTCTCAGATTTTGGAAGGCACTTCGATTCTTAAATCTTGGTTTGAGTGCTGTAGCTATCTTTAGAAATTTCACATTGGTACCTTCTTTGTGTTTTTTGTCAAATCTACAGTGAAAGTGTTCTTAAAATGAACAACATGCTGGGTCATCATCCGAGATTGCTATAGCATGAAATATATGGAAGAATGCAGGTAAAACACAGAGCCGGAGACATACAATTCTCCCCAAAGTTGTTCAGTCACAATTTAACTAACGCATTATTTTTTTAATGAGCGTCATCAGCATGGAAGCGTGTCCTCTGGAATGGTGGCCAAAACATGAAGGGTCATACGAATGTTTAGCTCTATATCTGGTACGTAAATACCTTGCAATGCCATCTACAAAAATGCCATGTGAATGTCTGTTCTCACTTTCAGGTGACATTGTAAAGAAGAAGAGGGCAGCATTATCTCCTGTAAATGTAAGCAAACTTGTTTCTCATAGTGATTGGCTGCACAAGAAGTAGGACTGAGTGGACTTGTAGGCTCTAAACTTTTACATTGTTTTGTTTTTAAGTGCAGTTAGGTAACAAAAAAAATCTACATTTGTAAGTTGCGCTTTCACGATAAAGAGATTTCACTACAGTACTTGTATGAGGTGAATTGAAAAATACTATTTCTTTTATCATTTTACAGTGCAAATATTTGTAATACAAATAATATAAAGCGAGCACTGTACACTTTGTATTCTGTGTTGTAACTGAAATCAGTATGTTTGAAAATGAAGAAAAACATCTAATGTTTAATAAATTTCAATTTGTATTCTATTAACAGTGCAATTAAACTGCAATGAATTGCAATACATTTTTTAATCGCAATTATTTCTTTTTAGTTAATTGTGTGAGTTAACTGCAATTAATCAACAGCCCTAGTGTGTATGTATAATTTGCTACTAGTGAGACATTTAATGTCTCCATTGTGCATGCACATATACCTACATCTATACACAGTATGTGCCTTATGGATAATCTTACTGTAAAGCCCTTAACCCTTGCATTTCCTGATTTGTGTATTTAAACTTGCATCTTTAAATACAATATCCTATGTTAATGCAGTGTCTATTATATTGTATGTGGCCACATAACTATAGCATCCCAGCAACTCCCAATTATTTAAAAATAGAAATAATAATAGCAATCTCTCTTCCTTCCCAGCGTGTAGGAGAAATAGCTTGATTAGCTTATTAGTTGTGTCTGTGTTATGTTATTGGCTATGAGTGTGAAGGAAACTGAGAAAGAAGTTGTTGAGGGGGAAAGGAAGTGCCACATTTACTTCTGAAAGAGGTTAGTTCCATGGTTGCTGCTGTTCTCTTTCAGAGAAATTAGTGTTAATATGTTTGGACAAATATATATATTTCAGTTACATTAATTGGGAAAGCAAATGACCCAGAAGTGCTTGATCTACTGCAAATCTAAAACACCTTTTCTAAACATAGCTTTGATCCTGACCCAAAACGCTAGATCCAAACCATCCATAAACCTTTAGGAACTTTTGGATCGGGATTCAAACTTGCCAGTTCAAGCCCATCTTCAGTAATGTAATCTAATGTAATGTAATTCAGCTCATGTAATCACCATGCCTGATTTTAACATTGAGAGGGAGGAAAATCAATTAAGAAAGAATACAGCAATAGAGAAAGGAAGAGCAGTGGATAGGAGAACGGACATTAAGAGGAAGGATAGTGCTGATACCAGACAGATAGGCAATGCTGGGAGTAGAATGACTGCACCTAATTGGGTGAAGAGTGCGGGCAAAGCCAAGCAGCAACAGTTAAGATGTCTGTACACCAATGCAAGGAGCCGGGGTAACAAAATGGAGGAACTAGAACTACTGGTGCAGGAAGTGAAACCAGATATTATAGGGATAACAGAAACATGGTGGAATAGTAGTCATGACTGGAGTACAGGTATTGAAGGATATGTGCTGTTCAGGAAAGACTGAAATAAAGGTAAAGGTGGCTGAATAGCATTGTATAATTAATGATGAGGTAGACTGTAAAGAAATTAGAAGTGATGGAATGGATAAGACAGAGTCTGTTTGGGCCAAAAGTGTTAATACTGTTATACAAGGAACTGGTGAGACCTCTGAAATACGGTGTGCAATTCTGATTTCCCATGTTTAAGAAAGATGAATAAAAGTGGAATAAGTGCAGAGAAGGGCTTCTAGGATAGATCCGAGGAATGGAAAACCTACCTTATGAGAGGAGACAAAGAGCTTGGCTTGTTTAGCCTAACCAAAAGAAGGCTGAGGGGAGATATGATTGCTCTCTATAAACACATCAGAGTGATAAATACCATGGAGGGAGAGGAGTTATTTAAGTTAAGCACCAAAGTGAACACAAGAACAAATGGATATAAACTGGCCATCAACAAGTTTAGGCTCTAAATTAGGTGAATGTTTCTAACCATCAAAGGAGTGAAGTCCTGGAACAGCCTTCCAAGGGGATCAGTGGGGACAAAAATCCTAACTGGCTTCAAGTCTGAGCTTGATAAGTTTGGTGGAGGAGATGGTATGATGAGATTGCCTACAATGGCATGTGCCCCTCGCGACTGCCAGTAGCAAAAATCCCCAACGCATGGAGACGGGACACTAGATGGGAAGGGCTCTGAGTTACTACAGAGAATTCTTTCCCAGATATCTGCCTGGTGCATCTTGCCCACATGCTCAGGGCCTAACTGATCACCATATTTGGGGTCGGGAAGGAATTTCCCCTCAGGTGAGATTGGCAGAGACCCTAGGTTTTTTTTGCTTTCCTCTGTAGCATGGGTCATTTGCAGGTTTAAACTAGTGTAAATGGTGAATTCTCTGTAACTTGAGGTCTTTAAATCATGAGTTGAGGACTTCAGTAACTCATCCAGAAGTTAGGGGTCTACTACAGGAGTGGGTGGGTGACGTTCTGTGGCCTGCAATGTGCAGGTCAGACTCGATGATCACAATGGTCCCTTCTGACCTTAAAGTCTATGAATATACTGTAGTTTGTTGACCCCTCTCCATATCGATCAGCCAGATGAGGTCAGAGTCAATTTTAGTTGGAACCATATTTAAACATAGTTCCTTAACACTGGAGAAGACAGGGAGCCAGAGAAATGTAGGAAGAAGGAAGCTCCTTTTCCCCATTCCCCCCCCCCCCCCCCCCCCCCCCCCCCCCCCCCCCCNGAATATGCAGTATTTTTTAACCTGGCCAGTTTACAGCTGACCTTCATGATCAAAATTATAATTCCAATCTGCTTTATGTTGTTTAAGATCCCTCCAAATCATGTCCAGAATGACAATTTCGTCCTCCAGTCAAACTGGTCATGGTTGGTCCAAATTAACAGTGTATCCTGTTCTTAGCCATGCCTTTTTATTCTATTCAAGCTGTGTCAAGTGACTTCTATTAACTCTAGGTGATTTGGACATCTTAATGTGATACCTGGGCTTGACTCCATCACGGATGTATTTATTTAATCTTATGAATTCTGGCAGTCAGCAGAGACTCTGTGGACTCTACTTCTAGCAAGCCAAAAGCCAGTGCCAGCAGAATGCCTTCCTGATGTAGAAATAAATCTCTCGGGTTTTGTATGTAGTGAATGGTGCCTTCAAGTTTGTCTTCAATGGACAACCCCCTACTTTAGGTGATTAAGTATCCAGAATGTTTCCAGTATAATTTGCTGGACTATTCAGCTAAAGACTATTTCTGCTAGGCAACTAATATTTTGCTAGTTCCATGGTAACAAACAAAGAGTATTTTCACTGGATCCTGACCAGTACTGTTACATTATTGCACAAATACTATACACATTTTACTGTATTTGTTTCTAGTTAAGCTTTCCTAAATACCAATCTTCATTAGGTCTGTCTCTTAAACTGCCAGTAAGTAGTCTTGCTTGATGCAATCCCCTGAGCAGCACACACATGTAGAGATCAAATGCAATACCAATATCTATTATGGCTTATACAAGACTGAAATGCTAAACTTTTTTGAAGATTTTGGGCTAGATCCTCAGCTGGTGTAAAACAGTGGTACATCATTGAATTAAACAGAGGTATGCTGATTTATACCAGCTGAAGAGCTGGCCCATTACATTTCACCAAATGAATGATGCTCATATTTTGCAGTGCAAGCACGCATTCAGGTGTAACTATATCACAGTTTGAAATACAGTTTTAAACTCCCCCAGTAGGCAGCCTCTCATTGCGGTGGCTTAGTCTAGCAATGTAGTCATTTTATCACAGTTGGGTGCCTCATCAAGGGTGTCTATTCCATTTGAGCAACTAACTAGTGGCACTGCAGTCTTAATATTACTTAACATACTAAAAATCAGTTGCTTGATCCCCATGGCAATCAGCAAATGGGCTGGATGTCTCTGGGGCCTCCTTCACAGTGGATTACAAATAAAATCCATTGGGGGTTCATGGCATGTTCTGAGCTGATAACTGTTGCTCTTACCCATCTGCTTGTAAGATTCTTTAGACCAGTGGTCCCCAAACTTTTTACCTCACGCCCCCCCATCCCTGTCTGTGCCCCCACCCACACACACCCAGCAGGGAGTGGGGCTGTGGCTCCAGTATGGACAGAGCTAAGGGGGATGAGACCACAGCTGGGGGTGGGCAGGGCCAGGAGTGGGCCCTGGGCACGGGGTTGGCAGCCAGAGCCAGCAGTGGAGCTGGGTGATGCTCTCGTCCCACCCCTGGTTGGGGCTGGCCCAGGCCCCAGCTGTGCCCCTGCCCAAATGTTAGGGGATGCACTCCACAGTTTGGGGACCTCTGTTTTACACTCAAGTGCTGGCCCGTCTTCTCTGGCTTCAAGAAAGCTAGTTTAGTATAGAACTCCTTAAAGGTAAAATAAAAACAACTTCCTCAGCATCTACTTGTTCTGGAATTTTTTTAAAGTGCTCTTGAAAGCAAGTGAAGAATTTGTAGCTCTATTGGCTTCTTTCAGGCTAAGGAGTAAACTCCCATTTGATAGAAGTTTGGCCTAGCCCTGTGCAAGGAGTACCAGGGTCCTTATTTAATAAGGGTGTAAAGAGAAGGTTGCAGCGGTTAAATATAATTGGGGGGGGGGGTAGTTATAGGCAATCTTAGAAATCCTCCCCAATGTCACTGCTTGGAGCACTCTGTGTCCTCGTTGGCGTAGTTACAGGAACAGGGCTACCTCGCTATCAGTGGCTCAGGTCTGCCATAATTACCTCATTACCTTTTAGAACAGCTGCAGCACGTGAGCCACTTCTGCGAGGATTCAACTCCTGGTAGCAGAGGGTCAAACTCAATCCTTAACGAGGCAAGTGCTCGCTGCCAAATTCATTCTCGCTCGCTCAATCGCTTTTTTAAAGTGGAACATTTTCTATATAGTGTACTGGTTAGATTCAGTCAGATCAAAAAGGACAATAGTCTTCTCCAGCTGAGCCATGGAAAAGAAAATGGGTGATTAATACAAGAGAACAATACCCATGAAGAATCTTCCTCCTGGGTCTCTAAATTCGAATGTTTTAATTAAGAATCCCCATAGATTAAGAATAGTTTATTTCTTCTAAATAAATCCCAGCCCTAGAACTGGAAATTAAGTAGATTTTCTTGTGTAGCCAACCAAAAGAGTTCCCCAGAGCTCTGCAAAGTATCTGGGAAAGATTTACTGTACTATATAGTCTCCCGTGTGTGCGCGCGCAGAAGTGTAGAATGGAACAGAAAGAAAAAAAAAAAACCCAACCCATGTTTCTGGCACAATGTGGGCTGTCTCTTTCCAAGTGGTAAAAACAATTGCACAGGATTAGAAAACAATATTTTATTATTTACTAGGTTTCCAGCTGCCAGCGCCAAGGGGCTGCACATACTATTAATTGCAATCCATTCTTATCTATCATTAGGATAGTTTCATTTTTCTGCCTAGAAGCATTTTAAGTGCAACTTACCCACGCACAACATCAATTAAACAATAACATTGAGTAGTTGGGCGATAGCACTGAAATTGCCTCGGTAAATGCAGACATGGGGATGAAGGCTGAAGAGACTTAACGGAATATACATCAACTGTAAGCTATTCCTCTTCTGTCTAACAGGGGGTTGGAACATTTTTCAGATCACCTGCTAACTGGAGAGCTAAACTAGCAGCAAGAGGTACCTATTGGGTAACCAGGAAGTGGGCGGGCGGAGCCCGCCCACTGCTAAAGGATCCCCCCCCAGCCTAAGGGGAGGACCCACAGGACCGGGAACCCAAATAAGTCCGGGGGACAACTAATAAAAAAACAGGAACAGGAGTGAAGTCAAAGGGTCAAAAGTAGGGAACCTGACGGGGACACCGAGCAGAGAACCCCGGACAGCGCCCACTGCTCCTCAAAGGCGTCAAGGGAGCCAGTGGACGCCGCCCAGAGGAACTCTGCCCGGATGCGTGAACGGATGGAGGAGCGGAAACAGGCCCCACAGTCACAGGAGTCTCCATTGGCCAACCTCCTCTCCCTGGTGGCATAGATGGTCATTTTAGCCAGGGCCAGGAGGAAGTTGACCAGGAGGTCCCGTGACTTTGTGGGGCCACGGATAGGGAGTGCATACAAGAGGAGGTGAGGGGAAAAGTGCAGCCAAAAACGTAACAACAGGTTGGTGAGGAGCCGGTACAGGGGCTGCAACCTGGCGCACTCTAAGTAAACGTGCGCCAGGGTCTCCCTCATGCCGCAAAAGGGGCAGGTGTCGGGGGCAGGGGTGAACCGCGCCAAGTACACGCCCGTGCTCACGGCCCCATGAAGGAGCCTCCAGCTGACATCCCCGGCGGGCCTCGGGACCAGGGTGGAATAGAGGCTGGCCCACCGGGGCTTCTCACCCTCCAAAGGTGGCAGAATGTCCCGCCACTTTGTATCGGGGCGGGACACGAGGGTGAGAAGATGAAGGGTGTGGAGCACGAGCGTGTATAGATGTTTCCTTGGCGCAGTCTGAAAGCGGACCGGCTGCAGATCGTGCAGCCGGCTCGCGGAGAAGGGACGGGGGGGCCAGTTGGGTTCACGGGGCAGGGGCCCGATGAAATAGTCCGGAGGGCCCGGGGTGGAGGGTGGGCGGGGCACACCCTCTCGCAGGACCCGGTCGAGGTAAGCCCGAGCAGCGGGCGGCAAGGCGGCCCTCACCTCCTGAAGTACGCGCCGGGAAGTACAAGGCCTGGAGAGCCTCATGCGCTGAGCGAGCGTCAGGGGATCCAGCCAGTCTCCCCGGTCGTAATCCAGGAGGTCTCCGACTCTGGTGACTTCTGCCAGGACCAACCTCCGGCGCACCGCGGGGGACTCCGCCACCTGCACACGGAGCTGGGGGTTGTGTAGCAGGGGCTCCGCGAGGAGATCTGCCCCCCCGGTGGCCGCCACGGACCTGGTCGCTGAGAACAGCTTCCAGGTCCGGAGGAGGTCCTGGTAGAAGACCGGCAGCCCGGAGAGGTCTCGCGGAAGGCCTCTCGGATCGAGATAAAGGAGCTGTCGGTCGTATCGGAGCCCTCGGAAGCGGCGCAGGAAGGCGTGCGCCAGTACTCCCCACGCCGGACTACCTGCACCAGCAAGAGGTAGATGGGTGTGTGTTTTGTCTGGTGGTGATTAGAGCACTCACTTGGGAGGCGGGAGACTTGGGAACCCAGTCCCCATACTCCAACTCCTTTTGTGCATTCAGACCTGAGTCTGTACCAGTCTACCCTCTCCCAAAGACTCCTGGCTGTCTTAAAGGGAGGAAAAGACGGATTCGCTACTCTACTCCTCCTTTCTCCAGTCTCTCTTCTTCGGGGGCGGGAGCAGTCTTCTCCTCCACGAGTAACTGCAGTTTCTGCCTCTGCTCATAGCTTTCTCCAGACAACAGCACCCACAATGTGAAACTGAGAGGATCCTTGCTGGTTTCCCTGCAGCAGGCAGGGCTCAAAATAGCAGCTGTGAAACTGACCAGAATCTTGTAAATTGCTTTTAAAACTTGATATTTCTAAAATAAAAACTTAATGCTGTAGAAGTGTATTTTTACCCTTCCTCGTATCCCACAGCACGAGCAATTCCCCAGGCAAAGCATAACACCCCCGTCTATGTTGTTCCACCTAATCAAAAACTAGCCTTAGGCAACCCAGAAGCTGCAGGTGAAAACACTTTGACCCATGCAAGAGTGTCCCAGCGCACCAGTAACGTGGGACCGGAGCTACAGCTGTGTGCGAAAGGTGGGAAAGTGATGCGGGCATGTTGAGGAGACTCTCAGGGTGGTGCAAGGTATAAGGATTAAATAAAAGCAACTCCCCTCTCTGAAGTCAGTGGGCGCTACTGGGGGGGGGGGGGAAGCACCTTTGGAAATCAAGCCGCATATTGAAGTGTTTGAATGTGGACTTAGAAGCTGAACTGTAAGCACCTATTTTTAAAAGTCCTTGGCCTATGAGTCATTTACCTGTCCTAGGATGAGCACTGCTCTTTGTCACCTGGATATTTGTAGGTTATTCTATAGCAGTGTGTCTCAACCAGGGGTATATGTACCCCTAGGGGTATGCAGAGGTCTTCCAGGAGGTACATCAACTCTTCTAGATATTTGCCTGGTTTTACAACAGGCTCCATAAAAAGCACTAGCAAAGTCAGTACAACTAAAATGTCATACAGACAATGACTTGTTTATGCTGCTCTATATACTATACACTGAAATGGAAGTACAATATTTATATTCCAATTGATTTATAATTAAATGATAAAAAGTCAGCAATTTTTCAGTAACAGTGTGCTGTATATTGTGTATTTTGATGTCAGCTTTTGTAAGCAAGTCATTTTTTAGTGAGGAGAAACTTGTGGTATGCAAGACAAATCAGACTCCTGAAAGGGGTACAGTAGTCTGGAAAGGTTGAGAGCCACTGTTCTATAGCACCCTTCAGAACTGTATGGAAGTGCTGCATATTGTTATTTGTATGTGCATAGAGTTTAACAAACTCAAATAATGAGCGGTGTAAGCCACATACTATAACATTTTGACTTCAGGGACAGTGGTGGATGCCTGAAGGGAATAGCACTGGCTTTACCTCCTCTAACTTAATAGCCAGAAAGGGGCTCCTGCCACCAAGAGTTTGCTCAAAGTCTGGAAATGGCACTCTGGTTCAAGCCACTGCTACACATAAGGTAGCTCTGCTGCTTTGGAACTGTTCAACTTATTATCTGGTTGGACAGATGCCTCCCAACTAAGGGATCCTGCATTCAAAGCTGACACTTTTAGGTGCTTTCCTTTGTCCCCTGCTGGTCTCATCATCTTTTGCTCTTTTTATGTGTACTTGTCCCAATTCATTGATTAGCTGGGTTTATTCATTGTAATGTTGTCTTTACACATTAATAAGCTCGTGGAGGTGGTAAGGGACAGTCAGAATGCTGCTGTTATTAGTAAGAGCTGGATACTAAGATAAGAGCTTTAAACTCTGTAAATGCTAGGGTCCTGCTGTAGTGCTGATAGCAATAGGGTTTGCACTAAGAGTCAGTAACTTTTATGTGTTGGACAATTCTTTTATTTATAAAATCTTACCTTTTAATTAAAAGTGGTATGTCTTGTATAACTTAAACCAAGGTAGTAATATGGTGATGTTCCTACATGATCCCCCATCCCCTTAATGTTGCTCCTGTGTGCATCTGCATTATGAGAGTCTCTCATTATATGAATACCTCCCACTGTGCAGTGTGCAATATGATTTGGGAATTGTTATTCAAAGCAACTACATTTTCTGTAATTGGCATTGTACTGAATTATGGTTTTATGACTGGGATTGTCTCTAACTATAGATGCACATATACCATTTGTGGATTACTCTGCTCTTAAAGGGAATTTTGATAGTGCTCCTTTAATGAGCCTGCCATACATTGAATTAGATCCTGTTTATATTGAAGCCATACACTTTCCTATAGTCTTGTATGTACACACACAGGAAAGCTTTTTGTATGCCTGTAGGTGGCATGGAAATATGTGATGCATGCAAGGGAACAGGCCCAGCCCTGGTGTTTGTTGAACTCAGTACAATGTAATGGGGGCAAGGTCCCATCCAGCTGCCTGCATTTCTGCTCCAGTGTGTCTAGCATCCCTTGGCATTGCCTGTGACTTTTTCCCACTGAGGATCTGTGGCTTTTCTGACCTCTCCCAGATGGGCCAGGAGCCAGTAATGAAACTATAGCAGCTGGGAGGACAGTTAAGTGAATTCAGCTTCTTCCATGACTCGTCATCACTGCAGTTAGAAAGTGGTACCAGGCCTCTGATGAGCCAGCTGACTGACTGTTCTTAGCCAGAAATGGTGGGCTCCTACAGGCCTTAAAGCCACTCCTGCAAGGGGTTAGAGGGAACTGACGTTTCCTGACTCTTAGGTGATCATTGTCTTAGTCCTACGCAGTAACAGTATTTTGCATAGAATTTGCAGTGTTTCCAAAGGCTTTGTAGTCTCATTGGAAGTGGTTTAAAGCTGATATTTTCAAAGGGGCCTTTGAAAGTTGGGTGCCAGCTCCCATAGGGTGGCCACTGCGCACCTAAACCCATGTTCAAAACTCCACAGCCCTCAGAAGACTTTATGCTTGCAGAGTTTTGAAGTCTTTGACATCCCTCCTTCAATGCATCCCATGCACAGCTTTGGAGTTAGGAGGGACTAGCCTGAAAATCTGGACTAAACAATACTGCAGAGACCCTTTCTGTTGGATGCAATGGATAGAAAGGGGCACCTGCAAACTGACACACTTCATGTTTGCCCTCCTACCCAAGTTACTTTATTTATAACACATGTATACAAACCCCAGGCTGCAACCAGGTGTAAATCAGGCCATGAAGCTAGGAGGGCAGTAGGAAGAGTGTTATGCCTCGTAAACGCCCCCATGTGGCAGAGTCAATTGTTACAGGGAAAAAAGAAAGATAAAAGCAAACCACCCCAAGCCCTTTGAGAAGCTGGACTTACCCGGAAGCAAGCTTTGGAAAGTTTGTTTCCTACCTTTGACTACAGTATGGCCCAGCTGGTTTCAGGTCCTGACAGAGTGGGGAGGGGAGCAGAGCCCTGGTCTACACTACAAACGTACGTTGCTATGACTATGTTGCTCAGGGCAGCGTGTGGAAAATCCATGTACCTGGGCGACGCAGTTATACTGACAGAACTCCCCATGTAGGAGTTGTCAAGGTAGCTGCTAGGTAGCATATGAGAATAAGATGCCAAACTTTTCCATGCTACTGAGAACTTCAGTCTCTTAGCCTGCAATGGAGAAGTATCAGTGGATTCTCAGTGCCTTGCAATGGTGTTTATAGTCAGGTGGCTAATGTAATTATCCCACATTAAACCTTAAATAGTTTTCCATGCCTTTCTAGCTTCCCTAAAAGCAGGAGAGAATGAATTACTGATGGCAACAAGTGATTCAGGAAGCACCTCTGCTGCGTGGAACTGTTCACAAACTGTGATAACTTGTACAATATGGAGTAGTAAGACACTTGTCTTCACTTTGCTCCCTTACTAAAATATGCAAGTGTCATACATCAGGGCAGCAAGGGGTTGAGTCACAGGTCTGGGATGCTGCAACATCTGACTGCTAGACACCCTGCCAACTAGTGGAATTCACAACCCTGAGTTAGGTGCCCAGACTCCCTCTACAATGCGTAGAGAGAGGGAGGTGCCTAAGGGTGGGACCACAAGAGACACCTAAGTGAGCTAGCAGTGAAATGCAGCGGGGCTTAGGATCCAGATCCACAAAGGAACATAGGTGCCTAAATCTGTGGTTTAGGCATTCAAGTCCCAGTGTTGGGGGTGTTGTGGTTCACAATCATGCCTGTTTGACTACTGCCTGAAGTACCTACATTTTCACTGCATGTGCATTTCTGCCTCACTCTGGGTTTCTGGATGCCTGTCTTCAGCCTACACCCTGATGTGATCCTCAAACCAGGGGAAGACAGACATTCCCCTGCCTGAGCTCAGAGTATGTCTGCTGGCTCTGGCCCCATTCAAAACCTGGCTGGAGGAGAAAGTGCTCCTCTTGCAACTCTCATGGCAGGTGTCTGCACACTCACCTGAGATATACTCCCCTCTGCCTGATGTGGAGAAAGGATTTGAACTTGGGTCTCATGTTGCAGAAGAGTGCTCTAACCACTGAGCTAGGGGATCCCTCAGTCTCTCCTGTGGAAGCTGTTCCACTTTAAGTATTTATCCACAGTGGAACAGCTTTCACAGGAGAGACTGAGGGACCCCACATCAGTGGCAAGAGCACTCTCCTTAGGCTTTGAACAAGAGTCCCCCCCCTCTATCAGGCAGAGAGGGGGATTGAACCTGGGTCTCCCATGTGCTGGGGTGTACTCTAACCACTGGGCTAAAACTTAAGGTGGGCAACAGCAGCAGCAGCACCACCTCTTCCTCTGCACAGATTCTGAAGGGGACCTGATCCAGTAGATGGCCTCTGAGCACACCTACCAGATCATCCACCTATCTCACCTGCAGTGCCTGAACACCAATCTTACCCTGCTTCGTGGCTCACAAAAGGAGAGAGAGGTACAGCAGCTGCGTATTACCTTTTCATTATCATGCGATTCATTCTCCACTCATTCTCTTCAGGCAGGCCCAGGGAAAGCAATTTTGTCTCTAGCCTTTGCAAACCACATATTGGTATTGTGGAAAAGAAGAGCTGCGTAGCAGGTATGCTTTGTGGCAGATTTCAGGACTGGTAACTGATTGCATACAGCCCAACATTACATTGATTTAAATGGAACACCACTAGAGTGCAACTGGCACAGCATGACCAGTGGAGGAGCAATAGTAACGAGAGAACCACCTTCCAGTGAATCATTCCTGTATCGTGGGCGTTGACTTTATATATCAATCTGCACACGTTTATACAAGCTATTGGGGGAGTGGGGTGGTGGTGGTGGTTGTAATTACACCACAATGGAACTCCTCTGGGAACGTATTTATTTACATTAAAACACTATCATACAAGTGGAAAAAAGACACGTTAGAGGGGAAGGGGTGCCAAGGGCAACATCCCCTCCCCACACTGCCATTTTGTTCCTCTATATTCAAACGGTGGATGTTCTGGTCCGTATCCACTTGCAGGAAAACACCCCCTGCCCACCGGCTCTATGAATGTTTGATGTTTACTGTTTAAGTTGCTTTGAACGTACCTGTTTCTGCCTCCAAAGAAAACTCTTGTCCAAAGGTTTTTTTCTTAATTTATTTATGTAACACAGTGTAGAAAGCTATCAATTCATAAGCAATGATTCTGTACAATCATCCTGCAGAGACATTTGTAGGATCCCCATTAATTTTCAACCAGCAGGCACTTTTTCCCTATGAAAGTGCTCACAATTAATAGGGATTTTTTCATTTTTAATTTTTATTAAAAGATCAAAAAGGTACATGGAAAAGAAAAGAAGTTTACCTTCCAATGCCTAAGGTGTGCACATAAAACAGGCACAAAGAAACAAATGTGTATTCCCATGATTTCTACATCACTAATACAGCAGAAGCAACCATCTGTACAATAAAATGCAACTGCAGAAGAAAATAACTCATCTGGAATACTTTAAAAAAAGTAGTTTTACTTTAAAATGCCTAGTGATCAGAAAAAAAAAATTCAGCAAAGAGAAGCAGCTAAGACACAGGAAGCATCCCCCATCAATTCTTTAAAGCATATTTCAAGTAGGACTTAATTTTTGCCACAAATCACAAGAATAATATACAGTTGGCTAAGGGGCCACATGATAAATAATTGGGAAAGAGAATCTATCCATGCACTAGTTAAATACAGCTAAACTCTTTACAGTACACAAAAAACATTCATTAATAATGTAGTGTAAAGACTGAAATGTAAAGAGAGAGAAAATACATTACTGATTTTTATTATTTCAAGTTCAGGCATCTACTTGTGTTACAGCACAGCTGTCAAAAGGCGATAATGAGTAAATAATAAAACAGAGTGTTTTTGTTTCTTTCCACGTTATTCTATAACCGAACACCGATGGGCAGTGAAGCAATCATTTTGCTGTCCAACTCATGAGGCTGTTGTGGTGTTCTAGTTCTGCATCTGTTCAAAGAACTTGTAGGTTGGATTTTCATAGCCATTTTGTTGCATCTTGGAAAGGTGGCGTTCCTCTGGTGTCACTGCAGCATCCACCTAGAGTGGGGAGAAAACGGGCCATGGTCAGGTTTCCTCTGATCCACACAATGGCTCAAGTTTACTTATTCCTCCCACTCCTCCCTTTTATATTCTGAGCTCTTATCAGTGCATTTAAACACATATTTGAAAGCTCCAACCCCATAAGAAAGAAAAGCAAGCAAAGGGCTCACTCCTCAACCCTACCCTCACAGGAAAAGCCTAAGTAGGGAGGTAAGTCTTGGAGCTTGCCCAGGTCAACAGACTCTGGCCCTGATGGACCAAATTCTAGATGGTTCTCCAGTGAACAGGGCACCACAAACCTAAGGTCTATTAGCGCTGTGGAAGCAGAGCAAGAACTGACAAGGATTTGTAGGGGATTTCAATGCATGACAGTCTCTGTTAGCAAGAGTCAGGCTAACTGTAACCCTAATAATGCGAGATTTGTAGAAGCGAGGACTGTGTAAGGCGAGTGGGAAAGAACTGTGTGAGAAGTTGCTGTGACCTTGTGTAGATAACACAAGGTTTGGAATGTAAGCTATAGTCTAAATAAGTGAGAAAAATATGTTAGCAGGATGATCTATGTATAAACAAAATGCAGTTGTTGTTTATTAATGTCTGTAACAAAAGGTATACATGCTTGCTGTAATTGTTTACCTGTAGAGAGACCTGTTCAGCTCTCTCCCTCCACGCAATTGCTAGAGATAATAAAGTATCTGACTTTGCTGCACCCAATCAAAGAGTGAGAACTGTGTTTTTCTCCGACAATTCTCATCTCACCTAAACTCAACAACCAGCTTAAAGAAAGAGGCTGACTCTCCTCTCAAAGATATCCAGGATCCAAACCATGAAGGGCTTTATGTATCAACACCTGGAGTAGCACCTGGGAATTATTAACTAGACGCCATCACAGAACTTCTCTAAAGAGTAACTTGCAGGCAGGTAAGCTCAGCCCTGCTCCTACTGCCTTGGCCTGAAGGAACCTCCCTCTTGATCTAGACAGCAATGTCTTGCCTCTCTGCTGCTGTAACCTGCAGGACAAGAACTAGTCACCAGAAGTGGTTACGTTTGCTCAAGGATCTGGCAACCAGCTGAGCGAGACACCAGCTTCTTTCTGCAGTGTGCTTACCACTACTGCTTGTCCCTGCTCCAAAGAATTTGCAACCTGACAGGCAAAAATGGGGTAAAGGGAGACAGTTTGCATCCTGTTTCCCTACCTCCTTCATCTACTGGCTGTCTTCCAGGTCGCAAATGCTTAGGTCTCTCTTTCTGTGCTTGCAGAGAGCTTGGTGCAGAGGGTGTGTAACTAGAATCTCAATAATACAAACCACCTTGGCAGAACAGTAGGAGGTGGCTTGTGCTGGACCCTATTAGACACTGTCTAAAGTTGCCAATTGGGACCTTCCAAATTGACTAATAAAGATCTAAGGATACTGATGAGGGCCCACAATCAACAATAACATTTAATGGGGAACACGTCCTCTTATTCCAGGGTTGCATTTGGTCCCCAATATCAGCGCTTTGTTTCTGACCCAGTTAAATATTTTCTATTTAACTAAAACTGACTGATTTCTTAGCAGACAGGAACAATGACAGCTCAGTGGTTGAAACTTCATTTCTGAGTACCTGCTGCTCCATATATTAGTTTCCTTCACTGAACATTATAGTAATGTAAAACTATACCACATTAGAGATGGTGAGACCAGTCTCTAAATATTAAAACACCTAATTATCTCCACTGTGTGAACTGCATAACTGTTGTGTATTCAAAACCTACCATCTCCTGGCCAGCTTCCTAATTACCCATTAAAACAGAGCTATTCTATTTGCTATCCTTCACCTCTAGTGTTTGCTATCTCCCTTAAAAAAAATAATAAAAAAATCAATTCTACCTTGTCAGAAGACTTAAAAGCAGGAAGGGCACAGAGGATTCTAAACTACTCTAAAATATTAGCTATGAAAATTTTAATGTGAATTTCTGTAAGTAATGACCTTTAGCAAAAATAACCTTTTATTTTTAGCATAAAATAACCTTTTGGATAATGGAAAATGTATTCTCTCAAGAAATCTTACATAGCAGGCTAGTTTAGTCTAACCTTTTGATGAATAAGTAAAGGAGAAGTGCTTATAGAATTGTAGGACTGGAAGAGACCTTGAGAGGTCATCTGGTCCAGTCCCTTGCACTCATGACAGGACTAAGTATTATACCATCCCTGACAGGTGTTTGTCTAACCTGCTCTTAAAAATCTTCAGTGATGGAGATTCTACAACCTCCCCAGGCAATTTATTCCAGTACTTAACCACCCTGACAGGAAGTTTTTCCTAATGTCCAACCTAAACCGCCTTTGGTGCAATTTAAGCCCATTGCTTCTTGTCCTATCCTCAGAGGTTAAAGAGAACAATTGTTCTCCCTCCTCCTTGCAACAATCTTTTATGTACTTAACAATAATGCCCACTCCTCCTCACCCCCCCAGTCATCTCTTCTCCAGACTAAACAAACCTGATGCCTGATTTTCTTGAAATATGATCTACAATGCTGGAAATATTTTAGCCTGGGAAGGACAAGACTGTCCCCCTTTAAAAGTTATGTTACTTGAAGCGCCAGAGGAAAATAAGGGATATGTTGTTCCACACTCAGGGCAAGTGCAAGCTAATCTACTTATTTCTGTGGCCACGTCTGCTTGGGTTGTGACTTGGTTTAGCCCCTCGCATCTCACAGTATCTTCTCATCAGAACCATTTCCTACCTCATGTTACCCACTGACTAAAAAAGAAAAGAGTGTCACATGTAAAAATACAGGGGACTTGCTGCATCAAACTCAGTCCTATTTTAGCATCCATTCTAAAATCTTCTCTCCCCACCTTTGTCCCAATTTCAACTGACTGTAAATCGCCTTTAAAGAAATCTCTGTATGTGTGAGAATAATCCTTTCCCTTCTCTATCAAGCAAGATCACCAACTTTAAGGGTCGGACCCTGCTGCCACAGGCAGGTCGTTCCATAACTGGCTACAGCAGGGTTTCTTGCCCTCTCCCTTGGCCATTATTGGAAACAGGATATTAGATGGGATGGATCACTGGTCTGATATGACTTGGCACTTCCTATGGTCCCTATTCTGGAATGTAACTGGACCCTTCTCTTGTTAAAATACTGTCATTAAAGGGTGCTAGGCTTTTTAAAGCTGAGCCTGCAACGAGCAATTTTGTTAGATGTAAAAATGTACACAAGCTGTCTTGGAACAAAACTGAAAAGTGTTTCTCTTCAGTCAAGCTGACAAAGCACGTGGCTTTGTACAAACCAGCTGCTGGCTAGAGAGGAGGCTCGCTCTTTGGGCTGTTCTTTTACATGTCCCTAGCTTTTGGGAGTAGGAACAAACCTTTCATTTTCAAAAGAAAAAAACATTTTTATAGTGCCAGAATATTACTGTTTCTTTCAGCTGGTTCAAGCAGCAGATGAGTGCTCGGCTTAGCTGTCAACAATCATTCCAATTTATCAAGGGCAGGGAAGCCCTTGGGAACTTCACATCCTGTCTCCTCTGCCCTCAAAGCCCCAAGAGACTTCTGGTACAATGACTTGCTCAGCAGCTAGCGTACAATCCTGCTCTTGCATTTTAATGACACTCTCCGGGCCTGCCAATGTTCTTTCCTGCCTCTCCTAGAGAGTCCTCATTACTATTTCCCACAGGGATAGCAGCCCTGGCGTTAGTGGGGCTTGGTGAGAGCTAGTGGCAGTGCTGCAGGCTCTGCCCACAAAAGATTCTCAGCAATTATCTCCAGGCGAGTTGGCTGGCTCCTGCTGTTTAAATACCCTCTCTTCACAGGTTACCACTTGCCCTATCCATGGCTATATTGTATCTAAAACAATGCAGTGATTTAATACCTGGCCAGGACTATGTTCCACCATCAGGCTTCTGTACAACATTTTTAATTACAATGATGAAATATTCCTATTTTAGTACTGCCCAGTAGAGCCAGTCAGGCTACGTTACGTGTAAGATCTTCGGGACAGAGGCCATCTTTTTGTTCTGTGCTAATACAGCGCTTAGCGGCAGTCCTAGGCCATGACTGGAGCCCTACACAGTAATGTAATACAAGTAATTAATAATAGGTGTTGTGGTGGGTGTTTTACAAACACGTAAGAGGACATTGTCTCTGCCCAGAGGAGCTTACAAATTTAACAGTATTTAACTATGTGAAAGTTATGACAATGTGATGATTAGAACATCATTGGGTGCCAACTGCTGTTTGCTAACATGGTCCAGTGTCTGGGACGGTACGGAAAAAGGAAAGCAAATATGGGGAATAAAAACTATAAGCATCCCAATAAGCTCGTCCGGCTTGTACTGGAAATGATTGAGAAGAGAATGCAAGTGCATATGAAAAAGCACCCAGCTTTCTTCCTGAATGAACTACTGTACTGTAATGTCAAAGAAGGTTCAAGTTTTACACACACACAAGAGCCAAAATCATCTATGATACAGGAATGACTGTGGCTAGTCCAGATCATGCCATGCAAGCCACAGGAGCGTTCACAACCAAAAACACTGTAATAGGAAACTCCCAAAGGACAAGAGATTAAAGGTCAGATGCAGGAAGTGTTGGGCTCTTGGGTAGAGACTAGGGATCTCTACATGTTACAGCATAGACCCCATGTCCGACAGGACAAACGTGCTAAATGGCGAGGAGTCCAGTGGCACCTTAAAGACTAACAAAAGCTTTTGTGGGTAAAAAACCCACTTCTTCAGATGAAGTGGGTTTTTTACCCACAAAAGCTTATGCCCAAATAAATCTGTTAGTTCTTAAGGTGCCACCAGACTCCTGGTTGTTTTTGTGGATACAGACTAACACGGCTACCCCCTGATACTTGGTGCTAAATGATACTTGCCACTAGACTGGCCATGGGCAAAGAGAATCTGGGCTACAGGACTGTTCCATGGCTGTGCTGTACTCTTCTTATTGAAGCTTTAGACAATACTGTACTGAACTCCATATGTTGTTTTAGCTTTGAGCTCCGCGTGTGATTCCTTTGTTCAGAATCAGAGGGGAGGAGAAGCACACAGTACAATCTGCCCGAGATGTGAGACAGGATTACTCTCCATTCTTCTTTTTATTTATTTAATCAGATGCAGAAATAGATGAGACTAAAGAATGGACAAGAAACTGAAGAGATAAGCAGGAGCATCATAAACAATTGTATTGTAAGGGCAACAGCAATAGATGTGTCTACGAAAACATGGCAAAGTTCAATAGAATATTCCATTTTAAGGCAAAACCTACATTTGATAAGCTAATTTATAACACATTCCCAATCATCACCAAATCATGGAATCTATAGATAGAAAAGACTTATTAGGACACCTAGTTTCTCTCCTAGTCAGTTTTCACTACTGTAAATTTTCTTGTAATTTCCCCCCGTTTTGTTTTAGAAGTGTCAAATGATAAGAATTCTTCTGCTTCTCTGGGGGTGATTATACCCCAGACTCACTAATCTCATTGCCAACCCCACTTTGCAGCTTCCATTTTCCTTCTTTGTTACTTCCTTTTACCCATTTTATGATGCTAATTTTTTTTCTCTCTTCTCAATAGTTACACATTTCAAGTATTTGTAGACTTATGTCTCATCTTAGTTATTGCTCTGCCAATCTATACACATTTAACTCTTATGCTTTCCTCGTCAGTCAACCCCATCAACCAGAACCATTTTTTTGTTCTTCTCTTAGCAGTTTCCATATTGTCCAATCTGAATCACTCAGAGCTGAATGCAATATTCCAGGTATGGATATGCTGAAGCTCTAGAGAGCATAACAATTACAGTACCTCTCTTTTCTGACGGAGAATACTTCTTGGTATAAGCCTGGGTATCACTACCATTTTTCTCCTTTATTTAAACAGCCTTCTCTTTTTGTCTGTACAGCACCTTTTCCTCTCACCTACAGATTTTCTTTGCAGCTAATCCTAATGTGACTTCAGGAGCTGGTTCTCAAGAAGTGTTTATTCTAACTTTAGAGCTGGAGTAGCAGGCAATGTTTCCTAGAGCCCTCACGTATATTGTAAGCAAAGATGTTTAGGGTTTGTGATTTTATTTTAAGGTGATGATGCACATCTGTACCCCATTTTTAACTGTTTACGTTTGCAATCATTCATATCAGTTAACAATTTCCCCCCCTGCCCCCAAAAAATTGTTTGTGGTTGTCCTCTGAATGAGGACAATTCAAATGGAAAATTTTAACGGTCAAAGTTGAGCCAGTTTTAAAAATCGGTTTTAAAAAAATATTGTAACACCTTTCAAATGGCCGTAGTATTTTTCCCCCAAACCACATTAGAGAACAAATATTAAGAATTTTATCCCCAGTAGAGAATTTTCAGAAAGCTAGGAGCATAGACTCATAGACTTTAAGGTCAGAAGGGACCATTATGATCATCTAGTCTGACCTCCCGCATGATGCAGGCCACAAAAGCTGACCCACCCACTCCTGGAATAATTCTCTCCCTTGATTCAGCTGTTGAAGTCCCCAAATCATGATTTAAAGACTTCAAGTTGCAGAGAATCCTCCAGCAAGCGACCCCTGCCCCATGCTGCGGAGGAAGGCGAAAAACCTCCAGGGCCTCTGCCAATCTACCCTGGAGGAAAATTCCTTCCCGACCCCAAATATGGCGATCAGCTGAACCCCGAGCATGTGGGCAAGACTCTCCAGCCAGACACTCAGGAAAAAGACTTTTAATATCCCAACATTGACCCTCGGTACTAATTACCAGTGATGGCACGTTATTGACCTATTGACTAAGATCACGTTATCCCATCAAACCATCCCCTCCATAAACTTATCAAGCTTAATCTTAAAGCCAGAGAGGTCTTTCGCCCCCACTGTTTCCCTCGGAAGGCTGTTCCAGAACTTCACTCCTCTGATGGTTAGAAACCTTCGTCTAATTTCAAGCCTAAACTTCCCGACGGCCAATTTATATCCATTTGTTCTCGTGTCCACATTAGTACTGAGCTGAAATAATTCCTCTCCCTCCCTGGTATTTATCCCTCTGATATATTTAAAGAGAGCAATCATATCTCCCCTCAGCCTTCTTTTGGTTAAGGTAAACAAACCGAGCTCCTCAAGTCTCCTTTCATACGACAGGCTTTCCATTCCTCGGATCATCCTAGTGGCCCTTCTTTGTACCCGTTCCAGTTTGAATTCATCCTTCTTAAACATGGGAGACCAGAACTGCACACAGTACTCCAAATGAGGTCTCACCAATGCCTTGTATAACGGGACTAGCACCTCCTTATCTCTACTAGAAATACCTCGCCTAATGCATCCCAAGACCGCATTAGCTTTTTTTACGGCCACGTCACATTGCCGACTCATAGTCATCCTGCGATCAACCAGGACTCCGAGGTCCTTCTCCTCTTCCGTTACTTCCAACTGATGCGTCCCCAGCTTATAACTAAAATTCTTGTTAGTCATCCCTAAATGCATAACCTTACACTTCTCACTATTAAATTTCATCCTATTACTATTACTCCAGTTTACAAGGTCATCCAAATCTCCCTGCAGGATATCCCGATCCTTTTCCGAATTGGCAATACCTCCCAACTTTGTGTCATCCGCAAACTTTATCAGCCCACTCCTACTTTTGGTTCCGAGGTCAGTAATAAATAGATTAAATAAAATTGGACCCAAAACCGAACCTTGAGGAACTCCACTGGTAACCTCCCTCCAACCTGACAGTTCACCTTTCAGTACGACCCGCTGCAGTCTCCCCTTTAACCAGTTCTTTATCCACCTCTGGATTTTCATATCGATCCCCATCTTTTCCAATTTAACCAATAATTCCTCATGCGGTACCGTATCAAACGCCTTACTGAAATCGAGGTATATTAGATCCACCGCATTTCCTTTGTCTAAAAAATCTGTTACTTTCTCAAAGAAGGAGATCAGGTTGGTTTGGCACGATCTACCTTTCGTAAAACCATGTTGTAATTTGTCCCAATTGCCATTGACCTCAAGGTCCTTAACTACTTTCTCCTTCAATATTTTTTCCATGACTTTGCATACTACAGATGTTAAACTAACAGGCCTGTAGTTACCCGGGTCACTTTTTTTCCCCTTCTTGAAAATAGGAACTATATTAGCTAATCTCCAGTCAAACGGTACAACCCCCGAGTTTACAGATTCATTAAAAATTATCGCTAACGGGCTTGCAATTTCACGCGCCAGTTCCTTTAATATTCTCGGATGAAGATTATCCGGGCCGCCCGATTTACTCCCGTTAAGCTGTTCGAGTTTGGCTTCTACCTCGGATACGGTAATGTCTACCCCCCCCCCTTTAATTCCATCAGTCACGCTCTCACTATTCCTAAACCCTACATTAGCCTCATTAAAGACCGAGGCAAAATATTCGTTTAGATATTGTGCCATGCCTAGATTATCCTTAATCTCCACTCCATCTACAGTCTTAAGCGGTCCCACTTCTTCTTTCTTGGTTTTCTTCCTATTTATATGGCTATAAAACCTTTTACTATTGGTTTTAATTCCCTTCGCAAGGTCCAACTCTACACGGCTTTTGGCCTTTCTCACTCCATCCCTACACGCTCTGACCTCAATAAGGTAGGTTTCTTTGCTGATCCCTCCCATCTTCCACTCCTTGTACGCTTTCTGTTTTTTCTTAATCACCCCTCTGAGACGCTTGCTCATCCAGCTCGGTCTAAAACTCCTGCCTACGAACCGTTTTCCCTTTCTCGGGATACAGGCCTCCGACAGCTCCTGCAACTTCAACTTGAAATAATCCCAGGCGTCTTCCGCCTTTAGATCCCTAAATATGTTAGTCCAATCCACTTCCCTAACTAGTCGCCTTAATTTATTAAAGTTAGCCCTTTTGAAATCGTAAACCTTAGTCTCAGATTTAATTTTGTTTATCCTTCCATTTAGTTTGAACCGAATTAGCTCATGATCACTCGAGCCAAGGTTGTTCCCTACAACCATTTCCTCAACGAGGTCCTCACTACTCACCAAAACCAAATCTAAAATGGCATCCCCCCTCGTCGGTTCAGCAACTATTTGATGAAGGAATTCATCAGCTATCACGTCTAGGAAAATCTGAGCCCTATTATTGTTACTAGCATTTGTTCCCCAATCTATATCTGGGAAGTTAAAGTCTCCCATGATCACACAGTTCCTATTAGTTTTTACTTCCTTAAAAACATTAAAGAGTTCTCTATCCATATCCAGGCTAGATCCCGGCGGTCTATAGCACACCCCAAGCACTATCCCAGGGGAGGCTCTAGTAGTTTTCTTCCCTAATGTGACCATTGCCCAGACAGACTCCGTCTTATCCATTCCATTACTTGTTATTTCTTTACAGTTTACCTCATTATTGACATACAATGCTACTCCCCCACCTTTACCTTTGTTTCGGTCTTTCCTAAACAGCACATACCCTTCCATACCTGTACTCCAGTCATGACTACTGTTCCACCATGTTTTGGTTATTCCTACGATATCTGGTTTCAATTCTTGGACCAGGAGCTCCAATTCCTCCATTTTGTTACCTAGGCTTCTCGCATTGGTGTACAAACATCTTAATTTTTGCTGTTTGGCCTCTCTCACATTCGCTACCCAATTTGGTACGGACACCGTACCGCCAGTATGACCTATTAGTCTAGTATCCATCCCCCCCATCCTCCTCATGTCCAATCTCCTCCCTCCGGCTATATCCGTTCTTATCTCGTCGTCCTCTCTCTCAATGTTAAAATTTAGCGTGGAGATTACCTGGACATCTCCCAACCGTCTCCCCCCAATTCCTAGTTTAAAGCTCTTTTGATCAGATGAGCCAGCCTCCCTCCTAGAAGTCTATTTCCTTCCCTACTCAGGTGAAGTCCATCCCGTGAGAACAGTTCTCTGTCCCCGAAAGCCTCCCAGTGGCCATACATCCCAAAACCTTCCTTATAGCACCACTCCCTGAGCCAACTATTTATCATCACAATCCTGTCACCCCTTTGTCGCCCTTCCCTAGGGACAGGCAGAATCCCACTGAAGATCACCTGAGCCTCGATTTCCTTAAGCGTCTTACCCAGTCTGGCATAGTCTCCCTTGAATCTCTCCTGCGAGAATCTAGCCGTGTCATGTTGTAATGGAAACTGTTTTGTAACCTTACACCTATTAACATAAATTTAAATTGTCATAGTAGTTTCTGACACAAGGTAAACAGATGGGATCCAAAATTAGTTTGTCAAAATACATCTAATGTAGATCAGATGAAAAGCTATTTATATTTTAAATGTTATGCCTTTAGTGCACAACTTTGCCAGATAAATTAATTCTCTTTGGACTGGAATATCCTTACTTCAAAGACATTTTGTTAAGAAGAATTTACTGCCTACAGAGTTTTACATTTTTCAAAGTGCTGTAAAAACATTTACTAACTAATCCTCAACATCCCTGGGAAATAGATAAGTATAATCCCAATTTTGCAGGTGAGAAACTAAGGCAGAGAGGTTAAGTGATTTGACTAAGGCCACAAACCAAGGATCTTGGAGCCCATTCCCAAACAAACCACTAGACAATTCTGCCTTAATTTCTGTACTGCTAATTGATTAGGTATTCATGCTAGATTCAAAAGTCCTCTGTAGGAGCGAACTATTACTATTTACTCACCACTCAATTACACAGTCATTGATACCCAGCTCAGTTTTACATAAGCTGGTACTGTATTTTCAAGAACTAGGCTAAAATTTCTGATTTGAGTTTTGTTACAGAAAATTCACACAGATCTAAGATTATCCTCTCCGTTTTTATCCAAACCTACATTTTTTTTTAATTAAAAGCTTAAGAGTTCCTACGACACAGGACCAATCAGTCACAATGATCATCTGTTTAATTTTGTCTGGGCTATAAGAATACTAAATAAATACGTCACAAAAATAAAGTAGAGTCCCCAAAATTTTAAATCTCTTCTGCACTGAATAATGTAGTGTGTGTGTTTAGGAAACATTCCTCCTATGTGTTCTGTAGGGCCTGAAGTGTCACTCATATGAATTAAATTGCTGCTGAGACAAATGCACCTAAAGAAATTAACAAAATGTAGTTCAATTTAAAATTGGATATGTTTAGCTGGCGGTTTCTGGAAAGAAAAGATCTGAAACTCTTGAGGTTTGCCTGATATGATGCAGGAATGCAAAATGAATAGATATCTACAGTGAGTGTTCTGGGTATCAGTACCAAAGGTAGAGATTTGTTTTGTTTTTTTAAAAGCTCATTATGCTTTTTTATTTATAGTGAAGTTCCGTTAAATCACAGCAGGTGGTAGCAGCACTACTTCTTTAAATGTATTATGAGCATGTGATGGATTTACTTGACACTTTGGGAGACAAAGCAGTTTTCATTCTGAGAAAAGATCTTGCAAGTTTTATATGTGGTTTTCAAATCTATAAGTTTCATATTAGCTGTAAATCAAAGGCTGTGGCTGGAAAAATTAATCCTGTTGGTAGAACAAAAAGTAATACAGCATCGGTGTAGGGCAAATCTGCGTAGTACACAGTAAAATCCACAAATGACCCCCTCCACCCCAAATCCTATCTAATTGTTTAGTTAACCTTTTAGAAACCAATTTAAAAAGTCCTTACATGTGAATTCCAAATGACAATACTAATAACTCAGATTTTTCAACCCATACAATATTCTCTTTGCAGCTACTGTTAAATTCTAAAGGGAAATTAATGTCCATGTTAAAGGTCATACGTCATGGATAATTCCTGGACAGATTTTTGCAGTTTTAGATTTAATTAGATGGGGCATATCCTATGGATTGCTGTGCTTATATTTACTTGTTCAGATCTTTCAGTTCCATCCTGCTGAATAAAACTATTAGTTTAACAAGACAGCCACACTACTTTCAAACACTGATTAATCAAGGAGCTGATTTTCTTAGTTCATTTGTAAACACATGGATTTACATGGTTTTACGCAGCACTCTGCTGCCACCTCCATTCACGTAAGCGCAGCTTTGCTCAGTAACCGTTACCCACCTCCACTACACCATGATGGATGGATGTGTACTGTTTTTTCTTCAGCATCACCAAAGTAATGACAATGACTGTTGCTATGACAACACCTCCCACCATTAGTCCAATGATGGCACCTTTGTTTGAACCCACATCTTCAGCAAAGAATACCTAGGAAACAAAAATAAAGCAGGTAAGTAATGAAATCCCCTCTGCTATTTAGCTAAGTTGTACAGTCTTCTATGCAATTTAGTGGACTTTGGGGTCATGAAATAACATTTCTGCAATGTTCCAATCTCTTCAGCAGTGCAGCAACCAGGTCACCGTAGCACTAAACTCTCCCTATCATAGAAAAGGTACACGGGCAGTGTGGCAAGTTTTAATGGCTACTGCCTGTGGTGTACCAGTTCTGTGGATCCATGGAGGACTTATCTCCATGGCTGCCAAGCCATCAGTTTTAGAGGCACTTGAAATATGACTTGTAATTGCTGCTCAGGCTAGTTTAGGGGATGGCTACACAAACCCCAGGGTGATTGGTGAGGATTGCAGGAAAATATTGGGAGAACGTACATTTTTCTCTACCTTTGAGAGGCTAAAACATGAAATGTTTCACGAATTTACATACAGTCAGGATTGGTTTGGGTAAGCATGATGCACTTGTCTGATATAAAGGCTTATTTCAGACCTACAGGATAACAATGAAGCCTCCATGTAACCAGCTGGGTTAAGGGGAGAAAGTTCAAGAAAGCAAGGTGATTTGTCTAGCAGCAAAGAGAGAGAGTTTAGCAAATGGGAAAATAAACATTCTATTTTAAGGTGCCCAGTAAGGGAAATCAAGCCTTTCCAGAGTGAGGAGAAAATAGTTATTTTAAATTTTTTATATAATTAAAATAACTACTGCCTGTTTGTTCCTCAATGATGAACATTCTTGTTTATCATCAGAGTAAGGTCTTGTAGACAAGCCCTAAGTATATAGGCATTAAATAGAGGAGAAATTATTTGCTCTATTGTATTGTATCTTCATTTACCCACCAAGGCAAGTTCTTAATGTCACTATGACACTTTCTTCATCTTAAAGAGCATAATATTTAGCTGATTTCCTGCTTCTTCCTCCTTTTTAAATACTTGTCTAAAAAATGTGATACAGCTCTTTTGATTCTTAAAGAAAACAATCTTTCATGTAAAGGTATTGAAACATGCAAATTAGATATGCTGTTCCATTGTTGTCAGCAAGAGATGTTTAAGCAATGTTAAAAATGAAATGGAACAGACATAAAATGTTCAGAGTTTGCATAATTTGATGTGTTGACAGTGATAATGTTTACCGTCAATTTTACATGCATATAAACAAAAACATGCAAATATACTTATTTTAAATTTAGATAATTTCTGTTTGCTTCATACAGGTTAGCAAAAGAGTAAGGCCTGAAGGATTTTCAGTTATGAAAAACAATGTATGATAGAACTAAAACACAAATACCTATCAATTGAAGAACAATAACTGCAACTTCAGGTCAATTATTAATTGCAGCCCTGCATTATGTTTTACATATGAATTCTAAGCATCTCAGTAAGTATTCCAAAGGGATTTTCTCTTTAAAAATCTTCCAGATGAGAAAAAAGAAATCTAAAAGCACGTCTACACCTACTGCTTTCAAATTACACCTAATCGGGTGACAATCTCAAAGACGGAACTCAAAAATAACTCCAGTCAGGGGAAAAAGAAAATAATACTTAGGAATACTTACTGATTTGGAACAACAACATTAATGTGTCTTTCCAATAAGAAGTCTGACTAAGATGGTAACATGCAGCACACTGTGTATGTTAATAAGAAATTTATTGTCATGTATTTTCAGTCACAGTACATTTGAAACAATATGGGAATACTAGCTCAGTATGTGCCTTCAATAAAAACTAAACTGATGTGATATATGAAGAGGATGACTTCCTAATTAATAGTATAGTATATCTGCTGGTTCTGGCTATTAGTAGATAACACAGGATAACACAATTTAAAATCAGGTGTTTTTAAAGAGATATAAACATTCCCTTTACAAAATACAGTACATTATCTTTTCCACTAGCACAGTAGAGGGAGCTGCAGCTCTTAACTGCTTGCACAGATACCTCCCACTGTCCCTTTTTGAGTTACTATAATTGACTGTGTGTGACACAGAGGCAATAACATGAAAATAAGTACACTGAAATGCACTAGTGCCAGGTTTCCTCTCCCCAATAACCTTTCTCTGACTTATTTCATCATAATATTTAACCCTCCTGAGTGAGGTGTGGCAGAATTTCCCAAATTAGTGCTAATGCATTTGGGATTAGCTTGTCACCCTGGGAATTCTTAATTCTCAGCATCAAAGAGCTGAGTATCTTTTTACACGGTCATTACCTAGTTCAAATGCAAATTTGAATCCCATATTAATTTTAATTTTTCAGCACTACTTAGGTTTAAGAATATATTTTAAAAAGAAACCTTTCAAGTTTATTATTAGGATTTTAGAACTCTAAGATATGAAATTCCATCATGTATTATTCCTTCACAAAAGAGGAAGCAAGACGACAGATTTGCTTGTAGTATTGCAACATTGCTGTGAGAATCTTCCACTACTTTACTCCTAATGGTCCTGATCAGAAAGTCTACAGGAGACGGTGGGAATCTTTCTGAATGGGTTTTGGATTTGTCCCTGTTAGAAGACGTGTTCTCTCATTTGGATATCTTTGTATTCACAAGAGTCACAATGCACTGTTAAGGCAGGGTCTTTCTCCCGCCTACCTCAGTGTATTTTATTGCTAACTGTACAAAAATAGCAAACAAAATAAAGATATAAGTAACTACAGTTGCAAATTAAATCTAGTGGAGAATGTCCTCCTTTGAAAGTGAGTGAGACAGGAAAGGGGAGGAGCTGGCAGATCCTTTATAACCTTCAGCACAGTGGTTAGGGCATACACATAAAATGTGAGACACCCAGATTCAATTACTTCCTCTGTCTGATATGGAGAAGGGATTTGAACTTGGGTCTCGCACCTCTCAGATGTATGCCTGTGATGGGGCGTCTGCCCCACACTGGCAGAAAAAGGGTTAAATGCAGCCTTACGGAGGCTGCACAGGAGGCAGCCAATCACAGAAGGGCTTATAGGAACAGCCAATCAGGGCCAGCCTGGCCCATATAAGAAGGGCTGCAGAACAGAGCAGGATCAGTCACTCCCAGGAGCTTGAGAAGGGAGGAGGACTGGCTGCCTTGTAGGTGGAGAGCAGCAAGCACCCTGGGCAGAGCAGTGCTGCAGGCAGAGATCCAGGGAGCTAAAGGCAGCTCCTGGCAGGCTGCAGGGATCTGCAGACTGAGGCCCTGATGCAAGGGCAAAGCGGCTGCAGTTTGCCACTGAAGGGGGAGAACATAGAGTGTGGCACAGCCGGAGGGCAGTGTCACTGAAGAGGATGCTGCGGTCCTAGGGGTGATGTGGGTCCAGGAACAGAGGTGACAGCGGGTGAGACCCCACCAGAAGAGGGCACAGAGCTAATTCCCAAGACTGCCAGCAGGAGGCACCGCAGTGGTGAGCTGCACCCCGTCACAGTGCCCTAACCACTGGGCTAGAGAGCCAGTCAGTCTCACTCTTGCTCAATGAATATTTAATTATTTATAGACAGTGCAACAGCTCCCATAGGAGAGTTTGAGAGAGACCCACACTACACTATCTCATAGCCCAGTGGTAGGGGCATGCCTGGAGAGGTAAGAGACCTGGAAATGGAAACCAGGTCTACCATATGCTGGCTGAGTGCCCTAACCACTGGGCTAAAGTTTACAAGGGGGCCGCTGCCGCTGCCTCTCCCTGCTGCTCAGTTTCTTGCAAAAATGGCTTAGGTGACCAACCCTGGGAGTGGAGACAGCTGCTGAACTCCAGTTTGGAGGGAGGCACCCTTTGAGGAAGAGGTTAGGCCACACCCCTTTCCTCAGCATTTCCTATTAGCTAGCCTAGATGACTCCCAGCTCAGCATGATGACTTCTGTGACTCCCATTCCCAGGTTCCTGACTCCCCTCATGAGCCACATAGGGAGCCTCAGTCCTAACTTAGGGGTGTGAATGCCCCTAGGTGCTGAGTGTTGCAGTGCCTAAGACTCTTTGTGACTCTAGCCCTGAGTGCCTGAGGGAACATGGCAAGGTCTTGAGTCCAGCTCAAGTGGAATTATTGGGCTGATGTTCCAGGATTGCACTGCAATCTGAACCCACTCCCTGGATGGATTTCAAGGTTCTAGGCACACTTTTGGCACAGCCCTGGCGAAGAGTGCTGCTGTGACTTAGCTGAATGGCTTTGCTTCTGCTTGGGTACTGACAGAACTGTACGCGAAAACCTCTTTGTTATTTAATTATAGTTTCTGGTCGCCACAATCTCAGATAACTAGGATGGATAGGAAATCTGGGGCCTGAGGCCTTATGTTTTCATTCCCCACCTCCATTTCCACGTTTCCTCTCCCTGACCTGTTTGCAAGCCTCACATTATTACAGCATCTTAGCTGGGGTTGCAGAGACAAGGTGGGTGAGGTAATATATTTCTCTCACCAACTGAAGTTGGTCCAATAAGACAAGCTTTCGAGCTTACACAGAGCTCTTCTTCAGGTCTGGAAAAGGTACTTAGAGGGTACACCTACACTGTAATTAGATACCCATGACTGGCCGTGCCAGCTGTCTTGGGCTCATTGGGCTGCTTAATTGTGGTGGAGATGTTCGGGCTCTGGCTGCTGCCCGTGATCTGGGACTCTCCCACCTCGCAGGGTCCTAGAGCCCAGGTGCCAGCCTGAACCCAAATGTTTACACCACAATTAAATCGCCCCTTAGCTCAAGTGTTTACACTGCAATTAAATAGCCCCTTAGGCAGTCATCTGGCCTGGGCCAGCCATGGGTTTTTACTTGCAGTGTAGACATAGCCAGAGTGTGGCAGCTAAACACAAGATTGAATTGATAGTTTAGCATCAGTAGTTAGAACATAGTTTAAGGAACCATTCAAGGTGAAGGGGACCATTCACCATGAAGGGTCCCTTAGAGCAGTGTTTCTCAACAACCGGTCCTTGAGATCTCCCTGACACTGTTTAGGAAGGCAGCAAGCCAGTCCCTGGTATCAAAAAGGTTGAGAAACACTGCCTTGGACACCTTTCCCAGCCCTGATGAAGAGAGCTGTGTCACTTGAAAGCTTGTCTCTCTCACCAATAGAAGTTGGTCTAGTCAAAGCTATTATTTCACCCACCTTGTATCTCTAATATCTTGGGATAACACTGGGGTTCCAGAAGTAGTATTACTCATGTCTAATGACGTTCCCAGTTCAATGTTTTCTTTCTTACTTTTTTGATCACTGGCATTGAGCGTGTGTGGTACAGGCATAAATGACCATAGAGGTTGGTAACTGATGCACAAATGCGCTGTGCATTTTCCTCTCATACTAGTCTTACACTGGTGTAAGTTCACTGACTGCGATGGAATTACTCCCAATTTATACCCATCTAAGAGGGAGGAGAATCAGACCAGGTGTGTGTGAAAATTATGTGTAGATATTTTTTTCCAACCACGCAATTAAAAAAATGTGGGCCATAGTGTCCCTGTACATAAGGACGTTATTAGCCACAGCGATTCGAAACAGAAACGTAAAGCTCTAGATGTTCACTCACCAATTTTTGATGATGCACTTCATATCCTGAATCATGTCGGAACTCTGCATCCATCTTTACTTCAGAGATCTCTTCGGTTTTAACATTGGTCAACCCAGAACCTGCATTGACCGCAATGAAATAATTTATTAAATCCACCACTTACATAATAGCTAGCAAAAGATGACAGCAAAAGGCAATGGTGTCACTCACATAAATGAAGTGTAATGTAATGTGAAAACTGAGCTGGGGAAGCAATGAAGTGTATCCAATTTTGCATTCTCACTGACAATGAGCCAGTAAACTTCCTCCTCTATGTTAGTGTTTCTCAATCCACTACAGCTGTGCTGGTGCATGCACCAAAGATCTGCAGTATGAAACTGAGAATCAAGTAGTGAGGAATTAAGGTAGTGGTCTCATGAAGTGGCTCACAGGATGGAACAGTTGAGATGCATTATGACAACATTAAGGAAAATTGACATTAAGGCTGAACTTTTCCTATATAACTCCCACTGCTGTGAAAAAATTGCATCTTACTTTGCTTTCTGTGAGTTTGTACCATATTTTAAGTATGTTTTTAAAATTATGGCGAGGCAGTAGACTTTCCATAGTTGAGGCTGAAACCAGCTTTCAATATAAAGCACTACGTTAGGACCACTTTACACTTGGGCTTGGAAAAGTGATTTGGGACACTTATTCTGAAGGTAAAAGATGATGTTTCTATAAAGTTTACAGAACTCTGTTTCTGTAGTGCAGGTCATTAAAAAATATCCTGATTTCAAATTTTGACTTTTGTAATATATGGGTATTTCTGTAGCTGAGTTTAAAAAAATAAAAAAAATAAAAAATAAATCAAAGTTCAAGTGATCTGATCTTAGAGGCACAAAACAAGGATTCTAGTCCAAGCACTGTAGGCATGTGTTGTTCATTAGAAACTATCACCTCTCCACAGTTACTATGGTAAGAACATAGGAACTGCCATACTGGATCAGGCTCATGTTATCTAGTCCAGTAACTCGTGAGCCCCTCCCTGTCCTGGTCTCAACCCTAATCCTTAAGAGTTAGTGATTTTTTTAAACCTGAAGAAGGTTTTACATTTCTTCCAAATTTCTTCTTTTAGGCCTGGTCTACACTGGGGGGGGAAATCGATCTAAGATATGCAACTTCAGCTACGAGAATAGATCTTAGATCGACTTAGACTGACTGACTTTGCGTTCCGGAGTCGACGGGGAGTGCGTTCGGGGATCGATTTATCGCATCTAGACGAGATGCGATAAATCGATCCCCGATAGATCGATCACTACCCGCCGATCTTGTTATCTGCATAATCCCTCTTTGAATCTTGCTAAATTCTTAGCCTCAGTGACATCCTGTGGCAAATAGTTGCACAGTCTGATCTAACATTGAGTGAAAAAGCATTTATTTTTATCTGTTTTGAATTTGCCACCTTTCAATTTGAATGTCCTCTTGTCCTTGTGTTATGACACAAGAAGAACAGAAGCTCCTGAACTACCTTCTTTAGACCATACAAATGATCCCATTTTAAGGATGATTTTGATCCCTCTTATAACACAACATTAAAAAAAAAAAAAAAAAAAGAGAAAAATCCTCACTTTCAGGCCACTCTGCTAGACATTTAGACTGTTTTCTGGCATGTTTGATTTATTAAATTAACTACTTCTTGATGTTAAAATGCTTAACATTTTAAAAAACGGCAAGGTGTCTGCTGTTTAACAAGATCACATTACACCATTAAATTTAAAAGAGTGGATTTTGACATTTTCTCATTTCAAGAGGCAATTTTTAAGGGCAAGAATAGTAAAATGTTTTGGGAACTGCAATTTGAAAACTACACATCATGCTTTGGTCAAGGAAACTGAGAGGTTAAATAAATAAATAAAAAGGTAACAGAATATTTTCTTTCTAGATCCAAACCAGACTAATACTAATTTTCCGAAGTGAAAGGAAACTCCTGGATCTGGTTAAGTGACATTCTCCTGCACGCCCCACAAAATATACACTTGGCTCAGAGGGAATGTGCAAGGAATGTCCCTTTTCCAGAGGCAGTAACTGAACAGAATTTAAGTGTCTTGCCAAATGTAATATAGAAAGAAATAGTTAAGGACATTGTTAACCTTACACTGTCCACATAATAAACACATTCTTATCAAGCATAAAGAAATATGTTACATCACAAAACAACCTTAACTCTGATACAAAATAGATGCTGTCCTTTCATCAGCACATACAAAATAAAAAACACAATACAAAACCTGTTTGAAAAAGAAATACACTAAAACATTAGTGACAAATAGCTTCAGTGCCAGTTCGCAAATTTAAAAGGAAACATTTACTAAAATATTACATACATTATTTATGCAGCAATTCTACATATTTTAATTTTAAAATCTTACTGTTAACTGATAACATTTCCCATCTAATATTATCCCTTAACAGAAAATATTTTGATACCAGAAAGAGGATAGATAAAAATAAAACTTCCATGAGTGAAATTTTAGATTATTGTTTTCATTAAATGTTTTTTTTTATACTTGATAAGAATAACATGTTTTCTTATTATATGTGCAACTGAAAACATGAAACTTAAAAGCAAGGCAAAACATGTTTAAATATTTAGATTTATTAAATTAGGTGATATGAAACTACCTTGCTGTTTAGTTGCCTTAATTATTTTTTTAAATATATTTCTTTATGGTATTTTGAAATATAATTTGCTCTATTATCTTAAAAGAAAAAAAACAATTGAAAATTTAAAATCTCATATTAAATTATTCGAGTAAAACAGCTGCTGTGGGGATTGTTCCTGTCTCAAATAAATTAGCATATATGTTTACGAAAATATGTGAGGCCTTTAAAAAGAGAGAGACTGAATTCCACTGGGTAACTACCCAGTTGTATATCATTTACTTCATAGTTTGTAATTGCTTCATCTACTGGTTAAACAGCTGTACAGGACTTGGTGGTTTTGGTTTGCAGGGGTCCACACCAATCTTCATTCCTGTGTGCCCCATTGGACGGGGTGCCCCTGAAATATCAGACTGAGCCCCCGGACTACAGCAGCACTGATGACAGAGGTTCAGGACTCTGTTTCCCAGATTGTCTAGAGTCCAGGGCGGAGATAGAATTGGCTAGTAACACTACCAGAACCAGAGACAAAGGCTATGTCTACACTGCAGCTTATGCCGGCATAATTTATGTCGCTCAGAGGACTGAATAAACCACCCCTCTGAGCGACCGAAGTTACGCCAGCGTAAACTGTTGTGAGCATAGCGCTATGTTGGTGGGAGGCTTCTGCCGTTCAGGGAGGGTTTTTTTGTTTTTGTTTTTAATGCTGACGAGTGTGTGTCTTCACCAGACATGCTGCAGCTGTATCGATGCAGCTGCGCCGCTGCAGCTCTGTACATACAGACATACCCAAAGGCTTTGGTTTTACCCTGGTTGGTTATGTTTAGAGTATAGCAGGAAGGACCCTTCTGACTCTCCACATTCCTACTCAAGGGAAGACAGAGTCCTTTTAGGATTTCTGGGAAACTGAGCAGTATATCTCAGCAGAGAGCCAGTCAAGCTACCAAGTAGTGTTGCCAACCCTCCAGGATTGTCCTGGAGTCTCCTGGAACTAAAGATTATGTTGTGTGATGAAACCTCCAGGAATACATCCAACCAAAATTGGCAACAGCCGGCCTAACTGCACACTGAAATCCAGACCAGAGCAATGCAAGGATGATCTTCCCCTCCTTGGGGTGGATACTTTGTAAGAACACCTGTGTTCATTTATTTTGCTATTTTGTTTTAAGCTGGCCTCTGACTTCAACCATCTAAACTCACTATTTGCCTAGGGAGGTGCTGGGAGGTGCACAGGGCGGTTTATACTGGCTCTATATTTGGGACCGGTAGAGTTTATGTATTTTTGTTTTTTGTCTTTTATTATCCTGATCTCTTTTTCCATTGTCCCCTATCCTGCGTTCCCCAGTTACTGTTTTAGTACTCTGGGAAATGTGATATCTTGGGAAATGATAGCTATTTCTTTTTTTGTGTGCTCTGACTGACACTCCTCTGTAACAGATTGTGTGTTATATATTTTTCCAAGGGAAAATCTGCATAGAGAGGGAGCTATGACCTAGTGGTCTGAGCAAGTGACTGGGAGGCAGGTGACTGTAGCTCTTACTCCCCCACTGCAACTGATTTGCTGCGTGATCTTGGGCAAGGCATTACAGCTTCCTGTGCCTCGTTTTCCTCATCCATATAATGAGGGTGATGTACCTCTGTAAAGATGTAGGAGATATCTCTGGCTGAAAACTGCATGGGATTAATTTTGCAGATACTCCTTAGGCGTTGATTAAGATTTATGTTTTGTTAACTCTTCTTACTCCATGCATTACTGCAGGGCTCTCTGTGAGAGAACCATAGTGAGCAAGTTCAAAGAAGATTTTTAAAATTTCCCTGAAACTCAACATAAAATCCTTCCTTTTAAAACTTGCTTTTAAATTAATGTAAAAAAACCAAAACCTCAAAACGTATCAAATTTGGCAGGTCTCTCCCTGGCATGTGTCGATGCAGCTGTTGTGCAAATGCATTGTAAATCCTCATGGAAATTATTTTTTAAAATACCCCATTGCATGCATAGAAATAACTAGTGTGTTATTTATAAACTAATGATTTGAAAATTTCCTATTTGGAAAAAAAAACTGCAAATGATTTTTGGATTCAGAAGTATAAAAAGTGTCTGAAAATATATAGATGATCACAATTTCAGCCAACTTCAGGAAATAGATTTCTAAATTAAAAAAAAAAAAATTGCTCTGCTCCCAACCCAAGAATGTATTTGCCAAGTTTCATCAGAGAACAAGTCTTATGGCCAAGTAAAAGAAGCCCGCCACCCCCCTTTTTTTTAAAGAAGGAAAAAATAGTAAAGTACAAAACAGAGCCACATGGTGTGTCATTGCTGTGGTATCCTTTTCTTTTTGCTTTGGTTAAAAAAACTGAATTAAATTAATTTCACTAAAAGAGAAAAGCGATTATTCATGGAACAAAAATCATCAATAATTTACTTGTGTACTGTCTGCCCACACCTCCTACAGAATGTCACAGATGTTTTAATAATACTGCAACATAAATGGTCTTTTAGGGAGTCTTTGCATATATTGGCTAGTACTACCTAAGCCAGCTATATAACAGAAGCAAGGACGACAGGTTACTGAATTTGCTACAGCAGTAGAGGGACAGGAGGAAAAGAGGAAATAGAAAAGGTTTTATGAGCACAGTCCCCACAGAATGATTAGATAAATATTTAAACAACAGCCTGACAGCTATGTTGGGAAAATCCTAAAAGGCCAAGTAATTTGAAAACCAGAGTTTTCACATTCAATAGGAGTTTCACTACTACTTCAATAAGAGTAGGAAGAAGTGATGCCATAATATCTGTGCACCATGGCCCATAAAGACCCACTGTCAGATGGCGGTATCTGGATTTATCAAGGGTACCGACAAATAAGAACCTGACCTAATATAAAGGCAACACTAGCATTTTTATTTGTACTGAGCATTGGAAATTCTGTCAGTATTGAATAATAGGCTAGTTTTCTAATTTTGCCTTCTCTTTCCAAGACCAGGGCTGCCAAGTTAATATGGAGTTACTGAGATGTAATGGACTCATTTGTGTATTTTCACGGTGCTATTATCAATAAAAATTTACTGGGGCACAGGCACTAAGAATTCAGCTGTAAGAAATTAAACAATGCACAAGTGACCTCTGGAAAGAAAACATTATTAAAGCAGCACTTACAGTGCAGCTATCAGCTAAGAGGTGTTACTCTTTTCATTACAAATCCTTTCTATAAGAGGGGTTTTCAAAGCTTGGCAATACATTTTGTTCTGGGCTATATTATACACCGGGGTCGGCAACCTTTCAGAAGCGGTGTGCCAAGTCTTCATTTATTCACTCTAATTTAAGGTTTCGCGTGCCAGTAATACATTTTAATGTTTTTAGAAGGTCTCTTTCTATAAGTCTATAATATATAACTAAACTATTGTTGTATGTAAAGTAAATAAGGTTTTTAAAATGTTTGTTTTTTATTATCCTGATCTCTTTTTCCATTGCCCCTTAAAATGTTTAAGAAGCTTCATTTAAAATTAAATTAAAATGCAGAGCCCCCCAGGCCGGTGGCCAGGACCCGGGCAGTGTGAGTGCCACTGAAAATCAGCTCGCATGCCGCCTTTGGCACGTGTGCCATAGGTTGCCTACCCCGGCTATACACTATAAAGTTCTCATTGTATGGAACAATTTTTTGTAAGGCAATAAATACTTAATTATTTATAAAATTGGAATTGAAAAGAAAATACAGCTCAAGGCTGACTGCTCAGCATATGAGGTTTTAGATACCTCCCTACCTTTTTTACCTTCCCACTGACCTCTTTATTCTCTTAGCTTACTTCCTTTTGGGGGGGAAGAGAGAAGAGTGAACGTACACCTCTAGTCCGATATAACGTGGTCCTCGGGAGCCAAAAAACCTTACCGTGTTATAGGTGAGACTGCGTTATATCGGGGTAGGGAGAGGAACCGCTCCCAGCTCACCTCCACTCTGCCTCCACCTCCTTCCTGAGCGCGCCGCCGCTGCTCCACTTCTCCCTCCCTTCCAGGCTTGCCGTGCCAATCAGCTGTTTGGCCCGGCAAGCCTGAAAAGGGAGAGGGGAGAAGTGGAGCTGTGGCACGCTCATGGGAGGAGGCAGAATGGAGGTGAGCTGGGGTGGGGGGGCCCCCGGGAGGGCCGCAGCAAGTAACGGGGGGCGCAGAGGAACTGCTCCCCGCTCCAGCTCATCTCTGCCTCCTCCACCGCGTTATATTGGGGTAGGGAGAGGAACCGCTCCCCGCCCCAGCTCACCTCCGCCTCCTCCCTGAGCGCGCCGCTGCCGCGCCGCTTCTCCCCCCCCCTTCCAGGCTTGCCGGGCCAAACAGCTGATTGGCGCAGCAAGCCTGGGAGGGAGGAGAAGCGGAGCTGCGGCACGCTTGTGGGAGGAGGCAGAGCGGAGGTGAGCTGGGGCGGGGGGGCCCCGGGGAGGGCCGCAGCAAGTAACGGGCGGGCGCAGAGGAACCGCTTGCAGTAACATGAATTCGGATATAACGAGGTAAAGCAGCCCCGTCCCCCGGAGCGCTGCTTTACCGCGTTATATCCGAATTCGCATTATATAGGACCACATTATATCGGGGTAGAGGTGTATTTAGGCACAATTCTACCTCTGTTCCATCTTTTGTGAATGACACATAGGAAGCAGAGTGTGCTGAAGCATTAGGCTTCATTTCAAAAGTCTGTCATGCAGATGCTGCATTAGGAAAAGTTGGTCACATGCAACACCACTGGCTATAGGCAATCGCTCAGAGAAACCCCTCCTTCCCCCCACTTTACAAAAAATGTAAACTATGTTGGGGGTTTACAGAGACTTGTACTCTGGGTTCAAGAGCAAGCCCTCTTTACATGACTGTTTCTGCTCTTGCTAGCAATAGTGGAGCTGCATAGGTGAATGATGCAATAGATTTTTCTGAGTGAAGGCTCTGGAGACTTGGTGCCATTTTCCTCAGAAGCCTCACCACTCTATGGACTGGACAACTCTTCACATTCTCTAACATTTTCTGACATGACTGTTCAGGGGAATGATAATTACTAGGCGACTAGACTCCATATGAAACTGTTGCTACAGCTGATAAGACTGTGAGCAGCCGGGCTAAGAATCTCTCTGATGTACCTAGGCTGCATTATTTCTCATGGTGGGTCCTGATCTAGGTGTGATCTCAAGAAGATCCTATTGTGTGCACAAAAAAAAAGGTGGTAGTTGTGAGAACTTCCTACTTGGCAATACATCAGCCATTTTTTTTTAAAATGTACATGTGGAGGCATTAAACATCTGTTTGTTTTTTTAAAAAGGTTCTGAGCACCCATTGGCAAGTCGGACAAGTTAGCTCATGGCAATATATTTGAGTCAATATGTTCATTTGTTTCCAAGACCACAAGGAAAGCCTGATTATGGATGACAGACATCAATATTTTCACCCTGCAGAGGCAGAAACTGAAGAGTCAAGATGGTGACATGAGGATCCTTAAAGGGAAATCAGTTTGGAATCGCTACCATTTAAAAAAAATTGTTTAAAGTAGTGTCCGGTATTTCACCTGCCTTTGAGTCCCTCTGCTAATATTTGTGGTTCTACAAACACACCCTCCTATTTCACAATATTTTTCTCTCCTCTACTGATGTACAAAAGAACAGCCAAAAGAACACTTGAAAACTGACCTTCTATACAAAAAATTCAGTGAAACCAACTATATACAAAGCAAAATATTGTTTCCTTCTTTCAGTTGTAATAAATTGAGGTTTTACTTGTAATAAGTGGTTAAAAATTCAGAGAGAAGGGTAATTTTTAAGTTTACAGCATTCCTTTTGCATTTAATAATTTGAGTTTGATTAATTATCTACTTTAGTTGGAATTCTGGAAAGATATTATCCTATACTCTATTACCACTGCTTGGACTAGTGTACATGCTCTGTAAATAGCTCTGAATGCTTCAGAAGTATTTTAAAATTACCTAAATTATAACTTCAATGTGTGATGGAAAATCAGGTGGGTATTTGTTGCTAGACATTCACACTTTGGGCAGAAAGTCTCCCTATGGTATTTACACATTATTTGACCTGTCTTGATCAGGTTTTTAAGAATTCAGTGTGTCTACTGATAATATGCAGTGGCTCCATTTACAACAACTCCTTTTGTTGCTGAGATCAGAGCCTAAGTGAATGTTATTTAATTAAAAACCTGGCAAATAAGGTTGTTGGAGGCTAATTAATAATTGTTTGGTTCATCCTAACATCAGATGGGCATTAGCAATGCCCTCAAGACTTCCTTATATAAGTCAGCACAGAGCCCTCTGAGTTCTGTGAAAGCGTTCTCTCTTACTTGTTGTGCAGAGACAGGGTGGTGAAGGATACTATGTTGTCTCTAATGTATATAGTATATTATGATATGTTGTACAAGGCATCTTGGAATGCTGCGAAGTCATATACTGTACTAGAAGCAGAGAGTAAGTCCAGTCTAGCTAAGGATGCATAAATGTTTCCATCATAATCCTCTATTTTCAGTAATTACTTGTATAAAGCTTTTCCTTGTAGCCTAAAATGGATTTTTTTTTTAATTACAGCACCCATAGGAGGTAGGAAAGCATTATTGCTGTTTTACAGACAGGGAAGTGAGGCAAAGGGTAAATTAAGTGACTCGCCCAAGATCATACAGGAAACTTGTTGATGAACTGGGAAGTGATGTCAGGTCTCCTGAGTCCAAGTCAATACTCTACCTACTAGACCACCCTATTAACTTGGTCATTTCCTGACTTGAGCACTTAACCACAAACGCAAAGGGAACTTGACAGTTTTATTTAATAGAATCTGCTAATGTTTTAAAAAAGTTAATAGGCTAAAAATCCATTAGGCTTTTCTGAAGACAAAAAATATATGAAAGCGTAGATGTTTAAGAAGCTTTTCCGGGTAATATAAAAGGGATATGCTATTTTCAATTAGTGCAAAAATTAATACAAGGTAGCCACTTTTCCCATCTTCTTCTAACTGAACCAAAGAAGTTGATTTATTCCTACAAACTCAGGGTGCAGGCACAAACATTAGTTCCAGCATTAGATTTAGAGTAATTGTGCTCATTTATTGATAAGATTGTCAGTTTGCACTTACATGGGATAGGGATATTCACAAGGGTAACATTCACTCAAGGGGACTATAAGAGAGCAGGGAACTGAGGCAAAGGGTAAATTAAGTGACTACAATAGGACCTCCCCAGCACTCAAACTCCATGTTAAAGGCGTAAGTGTTGAAGAGGCTGTTGCACAATGCCCCATTTGCACTTAAGTGAACATCACCTAAAACTCAAGCAGTGAAGCGTTAAAGAAATACCCAGTGTAACTTATGAGCAGTAAAACCACTCTCTCTCACTTTTGGAAATTTGAAGCTATAAAAAAAAAAAAAAATCACCTTTCAAAGTATCACAGCCCCTCTCAGAAATCTAACATACAACCTTGGATAGATCATTAACTACACTGGCACCAGTACTCTTGGTACAATACCACTGCCAGCCAAAGGAATGTACAAGAAGAAAGTAAAAACCCCATTATCAAGGGTTTAATGATAGCTACCACTTAATGAGATGAAGCCTGAATGTGGCAAACTGGAGCAAAAGTATATCTTCTCATATCAGAACCCACCAGACTTTCCACCCCTCATTTATGAAAAATATTTAACAACGAACATGGGTCTCTTAGCAGCAGGCTTTTGATTATGCATATGAAAATGTCAATCAACAAGATAACAAGCATAAATGAGTGAATAAGACATTATGCAGGAAAAAAAACTAGGAGAAGAAAAATCCTTGTAAAGCAGACAGGTTACAAGGTTAGGATTAAAGTGTGAGTATATTTTGTGGTTGAGGGAGAATGAAAATAAAATATTCATATGCAAAATGATGCATACAGTATGATATTTCTACCCCTCTTTAGGAAGATCTATATCCCAGAAGACAAAAACACTTAGGTGTTATGAGGATGTTACACTTGCTTTTAAAAAATGTGATGTTGCAGTGCTGAAATTCTGATCCAAGAACTGACTGATCTAATATCACTGATGTGCTGGAGGGAAATCTAAATTCTGCCATGAAGGGAAGGTTGGAGTGATTGCTCTGCCTTCAGTGGAGTCAGACCTGAAGAGAGACTACTACTAGAAAGGACTTCTTCCTAAGCTCATAAAAATACTTCTGAAGAGCAACTTTGCCTTTGGAAATTGCATCAAGTGGCTGGTATTTAAAAAAATAAGTCCTGTCCCTGAACCGCCTAAAAAGTTTTAATGGCCCCATCAATTTCCAAACTGTGGAAGCTGAACTCTGCACTATTATTTTCAATTTACAAAACACCATCTTATTTTCAGGAACAAAGTATACACATACTTCCAAAGTAAGGGTTCTCTATATGTGCAGCGGTGCTGCTTCCCTCTTGTTTATAAAAAACAAAAATTACTTTTGCTACATGGGAAGAAAAAATGGACACTTCCTCCAGTCTCCTCCCCCGTCCTTTTTGCGAGCACATACTGATATAGAGAGAGTACTCAGAGGCTTGGGGGGAAGATTTGTGAGAGCCCCTGTTAAAATTCTGGCTGCAACTCCTCATCTATACTGGTTCATGACATGACACTACAGTTTAACGGGGTAATAACAAAGAAAAGGATCATTTCAGCTCAAGCTGGGAGGTCACAGACATGCTGGGAAAAACATAGGTTAGGTAAAAGCCATGCAAGTTATATACCTGGTCTTGTGGTCAGTCCTCTGTCTGCAGCTGGTCGGGCATCAACTGGCTCAACTGGGCATGTGCAAAAAAAATAAAAGCAAACAAAAAACCCAAAATGATAAGTCAACTGCTCTTTTGTTGGGATAGTGCAGGAGAGACATATGCCATAAACAAAGTTATAATAGCAGCAGCTGGAAAAGATTTGCCTTAAGTTAATCCTGGAAATAAAAGGAAGGAGATGGGAACAACTTCAATAGTGTCTTTTATCACTGACATGTCCATCCAGCGCTTTATATTCTGGATACTGTTCAAATTAGAAACTATCAAGATCAAAGAATTTTACAGTCAGTAGGGTAAGGCTTTATACATTGTATGCTTAGAAACATCTTCCTGACTTTTGATTAGAATTGGGAACAGGAACTGGCATGAGTCCTTGCAGCAAGTTTTAATCATTGCTAATTTCTACACGTCCACTAAATCTTAGTTTATTCTTCCAGATTATTAATTTTTGAAGGCAACAATTACAGGCATTAGAGAAATATATATATATAATGTAGTTCCTAATATATTTTGGTTTGTATGCAGTAAAATTGTCCATCTAATTAGATTATCTTCCATTTTAAAAGTGGAAGGGGACTTGAACAACCATATTTCTGTGTCCCACATTCACATCTTTAAATACTTTATATTCCCACACAGGCCATACCTGTCTGAAGACTGGCGTGATGCTTTTTGGAGCCCATCGGCACTAATAGTAAATAGGAAAGTGAATAACCTGACCCTTCACCCAAAACCTTAGCTAAACCTGTTGGGGAAGTTTAAAAAAAAATTGGTGTTATTCCTCCCCTCCGCCTTCTTTATTTTTCTTCTTTTATGCTACTTTGTGCTGCTTTGTTCCAGTTGGCATTGGAAGTGCCAAAATGGCACAAAGAACTTGGCTTCTGCTTTTGGTTGCTCTGGAAATAGGGTGCAAAGTACCAGATGTCTTGTGAAAGTCACAGCCTGGTTTTCTAGAACCACGGTATTTAGACACGGTTCTGTTATGCATTTGAATTTTGGGATGGTTATCTGAACTTTCTGATTAGTGATGGTGAAGCCGAAATAAGATAAAGGAGTTGCTACTGAACAATAGAGTGAAAATGGGAATTTCTGTCTTATAGGAAATTCTAACATTTCAACACTTGCTTTTATCCTGAACTGGGACAAAAAGTTCAAATTTTTTTGTGGAATGGAATTTCTGAATATAAACCACAGTGACATTCCCAAAATTGAAATGTTTTGTTTCAGTTTACTGACCTGAGCTGCTTAGTTTTGAGTCAGTTCAATATTAAAATGCATTTTCCCAAAGTGGTGAATTGCCTCATCGGAGTTGTAGTTCAGAGGCCAGATGGCCCCATTCTCTCCCATGGGCCAGCCTCCCTGACTGGACATTTCCCATAATTTATTCCAAGTCATGAAGTGCCATGATGCTCAATGAGACAGAAATCCACATTGCATTATAAAAGATGTCCTACAGGGAACCTGGCTCGTAGGAAAAAAAGGAGGGTCCCAAATTACAACTCTCAAAAGGCAATGTGCTGATAGGGAAATGTAGTTTAATGTTTTGTTGAACTGATTAGAAACAAAACAGACTGGATCAGTTAAAAACAAAATATGCTGGTTTGGGTTGAACTGAGACAAAATCAGTTTTTGTGGAAACTGCATTTTCTGTCAGGAAATCAGTCAGATGGAATATTCCCAACCAGCTCTGCTACTGAGTGTTGAAAGGGGCTTTTCTCAGGGGGATTGCACTGCTTTCTTAGCACACGCCATGCTCCCTATATGGGGAAGTAAAGATGGATCAGTTATCAAACCATCTTCCTGGCAATTCAGAGCACCATCAGTAGCCCATGTGATTGCCTTCACTAGAAACTGCTTTTTGTACAATGCCAAATAAAAGTTCAGCCACTAAATGTTTTCTCATCTAAGCCTTTTGCTAGGTTTCTCCAACTGTGGGCTACAACCCTCCAGTGCAGCAGCATTTTTCCAGTGAAAAGGATTGGTGCTGAAGGATTGAAATATCCTGCTACTGCAGAAACATTACCCTTATCCCCATCTCTGGTGTCACCATGCTTCTTGCCCTCGCCCAGTTCCCGTATTCTCTGAACATTTCCCCCCCTGCTCATCTGGCACCTGTATGCTGTTACAGTTGGTACTTCAAAGCAGGGACTGAATATGTTGTTGCAAAGGATATATAGACACTGCAGAAGTGATAGCTGAATGGAAGAGTAAAATTATGTCACTCACTGAAAAATTAGGAGAACAGGTTGTGGCAGGAAAAATGGTGGCAGCTGAATGGGGAAGAGGAGAAGGGAACTGTTTGCTGTAAATTGGCGTGGCTACATGTGGCTGGCCTGATACTTCTGCGGATGGGGGAAATAATAATAATAATAAATAATATTTAACTCTTATACAGCTCTTATCATCCATAGTTCTCAAAGTGCTTTATGAAAGGAAGGCAAGTATCATTACCCCCCATTTTACAGATGTTGAAATTGACACACAGAGGGAAGTGACTTGCCCAAGGTCGCATAGAAAGGCTAAAGCTGGGAACAGAACCTCAAGATCTGCAAAAGTAACTAGTGATTTTGGAATCTTCAATTTCTAGGTGCCCAAATATGAGACACCTTAATGGGGCCTGATTTTCAGAAAGTGCTGAGCAGCTGCCCTTCTGAAAATCAGGCCTCTTTTAAGGTTTTTCGAATTGGACACCCAATATTGAGCCACTCAAAAATCATTAGTCACTTTTAAAATGTTTGGCCTGGCGCTCCTGACTCCTAATCCACTGCCCTTGCTCTACTACGTTGCCTTCCCATTACAGCATGTAGACATCCTTCCTGTGCAAAGCAGGCCTTGCAATTCTGTGCTAGCTGCTTTAGTGCTGTCAGTTACTTGGCAGCACAAGGGGATTGTCTGCAATGATAAATGTTTGTATGCTTAGGGAAGAAGAGCCAAAGCAGCTGGAAACAGAGTAGAACAACAACAGTGCACATGTCTGCAAAACAATCCCCAGGTAGGGTTTCCTCACATAGGGAACAGCAGGTGGGCATATATCAGGCCATGAGGTGTGCATAAGGGAGAGCGCTGACTTATAGATATGTTCTTTGAAGAAAGGGTGGGTGCTGAAGGAAGATGTGAAGTGGTGTAAGTCTGTAATGTACAGGATGACTATGTGCAAAGATATGATAACCACAGTACTAATAAGACACATGGTACGCTGCAGTCCAAGTTTTAAAGTAGTACACTAATTCTGCACGCTCCAAAACTGTTTGTATATATACACTGACCTCATTTTCACATGCAAATATGATAATTTTAGGCACAAATCAGCAAGTGCACAAAATTGGAGCCCAATGCTATTTTCCATAAAAGTTTGGCCCCAGGAAGTTCATTATTGTACCTACTTTTTTTCATGATGGGATGACTATGCAGGCTTCATTCAGTGTGCTCTTGCTTCACTTTACGTCTAATATTAAGATACCTGAGGGGAATAGGAGCATTTCTAGCACTTTATATGTAACTATTATTTAATCTGGAAGCACCCACAATGTGCTTTTCTCTCCAAAAGGAAAAGAAGGGGCAGTCCTTCCCCAAAGAACTCAAAATCCAAGACAGACCAACTGGCAGGGGTAGTGGTACAATTTTCCATGGACTCAAGACAGGTGAAAGTGGCGATTGGCCACATCACGATAGCATAAGGTTATGTTAACAAAAATTTAATTGTAGAAAAAGATAAATAGTCTATTCCTCACTGAGGCCAACTGTGTCTGTGGGGGGAAAACCCATAGGGTGAAAACATTAGCAAAAACTCCCATTTGACTTCGACAGGGCCAGGATTTCACCCTTAGTTTCTTCAGAAGCGTTAGGAGAAGTATATCTAGCTAAGCTGAGCTAGACACTGGCAAATGTGATGGCCATGCGTTACTAAGCTAGAAATATGTTAATTTGTATTATAATTCATTGCTAAAATAAGAGTACCTGTGAAATTCTCTTTTCCAAGTTTTTTAAATACAATATGCCTCATTTCTTAGTCTTATCACGTGGACTTAAATTACCTTTTTTAAAACTAGAAAGGAACAGATTTTGTAAACCTGTCAATATTTCACAGTAACAGGAAGATAACTCACATGACCAAAGATCTAAGAGTGCATGTAGGTTTATATTCTTCCTTGAATATAGTTTACATTGGATATTTATTGGGAAATCAACTTAGTGTATACGCGGGGGGAGCGGGGGACTTTCAGAAATCTGAGGGGATTTGCTGGATCTTAGCAGGCTTAAATTTAGACTGCAGAGAAATCAATTTTTCACTGGCTCCTTAACTTCTAACCAAGGTATGCAAACAATTGCAGATGGAAAGCAATTCTAATTAGAGAGAAACTGCTAAAATTACACTTATCCTTTTACACAAATATGCAATCCACAGGGAAATTCAGAATGAAAGTAAGAAGTCTCACACTTAAATCATCCCCCATCACACCAGCAGGATAAAAGGATGTCTGGACAGACAGCAGTTTTGCATACACTATATCTTGATGATCACTTAAACACACCTCCAGAAGAGGGAGGTGCTAGACTGAAATACCAAATTATGACCTTAATCTGGATTTGCTTGCACTTGTTCTTTCTTACCATCACTCAACTTCATGAATTCCTTTTTCAATGATTAATTAAAAACATCTCAGGCAGCTGTGACAATGTTGAGAAAAACACAACGTAACAGTTCATTTGGAATCAGTCTGTCATATAAATACATATTTAATTTACTTGACAGACAGTGTCTGTTTGAAAAATTTGTATTCTGATGTGCACGTTAAATCTAAAAAGGCAACTGCTTTACCCAACACATTGTAAGGGCTGCTTTGGATAATAGTGAAGTATGTCGTCTTCCAATGCCACAAAGGAATAGCATTGCATTCGTGTTAATGTTTGCATTTAGCGAGTTAAGACTCCCAGGCCAAATGACTAACACTCAGAATTTCTGATCACCAGTATTTCAAAAATTAGATTGACTTCCAGCTAAAGCAAAGCAGTGTTAGCATCTGTAGATTGGCTATTCATTAAACAACGATCAAATTACCAAAACACCCAAGTTAAAATGGTTAGATCAACCATATGCCACATTATCCAGAGACCAAGAATCTCCTCTAAGGGTCAGTCCTGCAGAGCACTCCTGCGTGGTGCTCAGCATCTCACATCTAACGGCTACTCCTATTATTTCAGTTATTCACTATGGTGTATCTTAAATCTCTCTACTGGGATTTTTTTTTAATCCTACAAGTACTATGATTAATTATTTGTGAAGCAACAACGATAAGAATATTCTTGTCTATAAAGACCCTTCAATACTCCTTGAATAGCTATAAAAGATTTACAAAGTAAACACTGAAAGTGCTACAACAGACTAATGTAGCACGTATTAAAATGCCCAATAATTCAAAATTAAACAGTGTATTATTCAAAAGAGAGTTGTTTGTGCATCTTTATTAGGAATATATTAAAAGAAATAAGAACCACACATCTAGATGCAATTTATCTGCCTGTGGAAGCAACAGTCATCTTAAAGTAGCATCTATCGTTTTTTCATAAATGCTCATTTTTCTGTTTCAATTAACCTTGACTGAGTTTCTCTCACTGAACTGGTGGAGTTTATGTTTCCCTTTGTTAATTCATCTCAACACTTACATAAGAAGAAACTTAAGGGACGTGAACAAGTAAGAGTTTTCTAGATTCCTGATTAATGTGGCTCAGGCACCTAGACAAAACCTGGCCTTTCTACTGGCCTGGCAGTAAAATGCCCAATTATTTTTAAATTGAAAGATTAGATAGAAATTATTTAAAATTAAAAACATGAAAAGCATATGACTGTCTCAACTGGTTATTCCACGAGCTACACAAAGTACTCCTGTAGAAGCTTTACTGTCCAGTTACAAAATGGTGAGTGCATGCAGAATGCCCCGGCAATAAATACCGGAAAATATTCTAATCAGTAAAATCACATGTATACTTATACCACAACGTTTTATTTTTAGTATGACTCTAGGGTAGCGTGCTTATTCATTTTGATGCTAGCAATTAAAAGCTCCTGTTTAAGTGATTTTAAAATGCACATAATTCTGACACATTAACCCCATTATTTTACAGAATATCACTTAAATTTTGCTGTTTTTATAATAAGGGGAGTAGATTAAATTCAACACTGAGATTTATGATGTACTTAAACATCTGAGATGTAATCAGCATTCTCTGTCCCATTAAGGAAGTCAGGCAGGTGTGGCAGACCATTTCCCACAATCAGAATGTATAATTTCCTACTTAAGTTAGGAAGGCCAAGATTTTTAGGACATGAATCAATCATCACACACCAACTCACTTCAAAACACTCTGGGTGGGGCCTTCCCTCAGTGATTCTAAATTACCTTCATTTTCAGTGTTGGCTGGGACAGAATCAACACCAAAAGGATGCCATGGCTGAAGGTCATCTAGGCTGAATTCTCCATCAACTGGAAGAAGTTCAACTGTGGTTTTAGTTTCAGTCAATGAAGGCATGAGGGCATCATTTCCATAGCTGATCCTGGGCTCACTGATCATATTGGCCAAGACATCATCGGAGTAGTTTTGCTCTTTCTGAAGCAGTTCATCTGAAAACAAACAAATACAAGAAAATATGTTGTCAATATATGAGGACTCCATTTCAATTTTCCTTCGATAGGAATTTATAATAGCAGATTTTATTTTTTGTAAGAAGTTTTAAGAAAGGAAAATAAAAGTAAAAGTTTGGCATGGTTAACATTTTTCATGCTGCTTGGTGAAACATTTTCCAAATGCCAACAAGAAACATTTGATACCTACGAAAGCTTGTGCCCAAATAAATCTGTTAGTCTTTAAGGTGTGACCGGACTCCTCATTGTTTTTGTGGATACAGACTAACATGGCTACCCCTCTGATATTTGATACCCAGTTTCCCCACCCAGAGCATCAGAGCATGGGTCAATATCCCTTCATTCTGGGGCATCTCATTCCTTTTGATGATCTTGATTGTTTTTTCCACATTTGGGAAAATGAAATTCATGTCAGTTGTCAATGTTACTCCATGTGTTAAGGTGAGCGGAAATGATGAAGGAATAGCTTCGTTCTTTCCTCTCCAAGTCGCAGCACATCATTATCTCTGCAATGCTCTTGATCTCTCTCTGCCCACTAATCCACAGTCCCAATACCACTTATTGCATAAACCTGGGTCTACTGGGACACTAAACCAACTTAAGGAAACATCTGTTTCTTTAATACAATGCAGATACTTTAGCCAAACTACTGCAATATAATTATAACTCAACAATCTCAGAGTAGTAGATACCTACATTATCAACCTATAGTGTGAACCTATGGAAGGTTTTATAAAACATACTGACCATAAACTTATAGTAAAAAATGAAGAAAATATATGAATAATACACTCAATCCTCTGCAAACAGAGATATAATTAATTAGCCCAGGGGTCGGCAACCTTTCAGAAGTGGTGTGCCAAGTCTTCATTTATTCACTCTAATTTAAGGTTTCGCGTGCCAGTAATACATTTTAACATTTTTAGAAGGTCTCTTTCTATAAGTCTATAATATAAAACTAAACTATTGTTGTATGTAAAGTCAATAAGGTTTTTAAAATGTTTAAGAAGCTTAATTTAAAATTAAATTAAAATGCAGAGCCCCCCGGACTGGTGGCCAGGACCCGGGCAGTGTGAGTGCCACTGAAAATCAGCTTGTGTGCCGCCTTCGGCACACGTGCCATAGGTTGCCTACCCCTGAATTAGCCAGACACACATTTGTAATGTTGTACCTATTGTTTTTGGATTTGAAAAACTTAGGAAAAGAGAGGAACAGAGCACTTCATAGTCCCATGAAGTACACACATTTTAGCTGTTTTGCTTCCCAAGATGCTAAAAATTAGTTGGATAACACCACATGCCCTTGCATGTCTCATCACAGTAATTCCTTGTAAACGCTGTTGTGTCCCCTTGCCTCAGGGTGAGCAGATGCGCCTGCGACGTTGTACTCCATAATGTTTTATGGAAATATGCTTATGAGTGTGAATATGATGTAACTGGAATATGCTTTATGCAAAAGGTCTCTTTAAGGTATCATTACAAAGCTTATAATCTACTGAGTGTGTTCATCCTATTTGTATGCATGTATCATTATTGTATCTGAAGCTAGAAATATGAAGTATAACTCTAAGGCAGGGGTCGGCAACCTTTCAGAAGTGGTGTGCCGAGTCTTCATTTATTCACTCTGATTTAAGGTTTCGCGTGCCAGTCATACATTTTAACGTTTTTAGAAGATCTCTTTCTATAAGTCTATAATATATAACTAAACTATTGTTGTATGTAAAGTCAATAAGGTTTTTAAAATGTTTAAGAAGCTTAATTTAAAATTAAATTAAAATGCAGAGCCCCCCGGGCCGGTGGCCGGACCCAGGCACTGTGAGTGCCACTGAAAATCAGCTCGCGTGCCGCCTTCGGCACCCGTGCCATAGGTTGCCTACCCCTGCTCTAAGGTCCTATTGTAATTATGCAAAGTGTGGGCCACTAATGGAGGTTTAGAATCTTGATGGCTCCTATTGACTAGGACAATTGGTTGTAAATGGCTCTGTTTACTTGCAAACCTTCCTGGGTATGTGTGGGCCAGCCCTGGAAGAATGGAGGCTGGGGTCTCACAGGACATGTGAACATGTCACCTGATACTGGAATCCATCTTAAACCTGGTGCTTTTCCATTTAGAAGGAGGGGTGCAGACCCAGAGACACAAAAGATTCACGCCTTGTGCCAAAGCTATAAAAGGGGGTGGAACAGAACAAAGGGGGTTCCAGTCATGTGAAAACCCATAGTTTCCACCTAAAATGTCTGCTGGAACTAACAAGGTCTGTACCAGGGGAAAGGATTGGGCCCTGACTAGGATGGAGTCTAGTCTGTGAAAGAAGCTTATTGGAACATCTCTGAGGGTGAGATTTTACCTGTAAACAGTTTCTTAATGTATTAGGCTTAGACTTGCGTGTTTTTGCTTTATTTTGCTTGGTGACTTACTTTGTTCTGTCTGTTATTACTTGAATCCTACTTTTTATACTTAATGAAATCACTTCTGTTTATTAATAAACCCAGAGTAAGTGATTAATACCTGGGGGAGCAAACAGCTGTGCATCTCTTTCTCTCAGTGTTATAGAGAACGGACAATTTATGAGTTTACCCTGCATAAGCTTTATACAGAGTAAAACGGATTTATTTGGGGTCTGGATCCCATTGGGAGCTGGGTGTTTGGGTGCCTGAGATAGGAGACCTGCTGAGCAGTTTTTAGTTAGAAGTCTGCAGCTTGGGGGCGTGGACCAGACCTGGGTCTGTGTTGCAGCAGGCTAGTGTGTCTGACTCAACAAAGCAGGCTTCTGGAGTCCCAAGCTGGCAGGGAAAATGGGCTCAGAGGTAATCTCAGTACATCAGGTGACAGTCCCAAGGGGGTCTCTATGACCGAACCAGTCACAGCACCCTAACTCACTTTACAAGATGTGGAGGAGGACGGCGGCCCATGCCATAAGCTCAGCATATATCCTTCAAACAGTTAAATAACAGCTAACTCAGACTCTACTTTTAAACAAACAAACATATCCACATACACAAAAGACAGGCGCTTGGTTGCAGCACTTTAAGCCAAGGGACTGACCTGGCCTTGGAGTTCTGGGTTAGCATCGAAGCACTCCTCTTCTGTCCCAGTCTCACCCAGCTCTACTCTCAGCGGGAGCAGCAAGTCTTCTTAACTGTCCTGCTAGCTCTCTATTGGCCCGTATCTCCTTCTGCCCCTTCTACGCCTCTGGAGGACTATATCTCGCTGGCCAAAAAAGATTTTTCTTAAGCAGGAAGTGTCAGGACACCAACGCCTCCAGCAGGATGCTAAGATGGCCTGAATGACTCTGTCACACTCCCATTCTCTCATCTCCCATTCCACTGACTGTTTAGGATTCCCTCTCTTGCATCATGCATCAGATCTGATTGCAAACTCTTTGGGTATGGCCCTTGTGAAATGTACCTGTATTTTGAGGAGCCTGGCACACTTTTGGGCATTTTAACAAACAGCTGCCAAGAAGGAAACTGGTTAAGAATTGCCAATAAAGTGGCAGCTAATTAATAGTGCTGTTTTGAAAACACACGTTTTTTTCAGACACAAGTGACTGTAAAGGTTACACTCAGCAAAAAAATGACAACTGGTGATACAATAACTCTCATTAAGGATGGCCTCTTCGTTCCCTTGTCAATACAAGCTACTGAATTTTTGTAGCTATACACTTACATTTGAATTTTGTGACGTTATAGAAAGTCAGAATTCTCCGCTATGCTGCCAGCCTCTTTAAGTCACCCCGAGGGTGCCAAAGGGTCTGAATTCTGTCCATAATTGACCAGGGGAGAATTCCCTGTGTGGAAGGGAACTACCTGCCAGTGCAAAGCTGGAACAGTTGGCTTCTGATCCATCCAACCTCCTGCTCCGAAGACTGCTTTATTATGCACTGGCATAAGGGATTCTACGCTAGTGCAGAGATGCCAACCTTGCTCTGAGACTTTTAGGAATTTTTATGAAAAAAAATGAGAGAGAAATTAGGGAGGTTGCTTGGACCATTCTCTCCCCACCTCTGCCCTGAGGAACCAGGACCTCTCCCCTTTCCCTTCTCCTCCCTGTCTATGGCTGGGGAGGGGGGAGGTCTGTGTGTTCCCTTTTACACCCTGACCGCCACACCCAAACATGGAGAAAAGGAAGAGCTGCCCTTCGATGACACCTAGGGCCCTTAATTACCTTGGCCAGTTCCGGGACTGGACCTTTTTCCTGGGAAGATTGTGCTGGCCTGCTTTAGGTTCCAAGGATGAGTTAACGTAGTCCAGCAGGGTCCACACAGGGCTGTTACAGCGCAATATGCAGCCCGTGGGTTGGGTAATGAACCCAGAAGTGCCCCAAGCCAGCAATGAGGCATCTATGGTGATGGTTCTTATTTTTGTGTTTCAGCGGGCGGCATGTTTCCATTAATGGCTATTAGCCAGGATGGGTAAGAATGGTGTTCCTAGCCTCTGTTCGTTAGAGGGTGGAGATGGATGGCAGGAGAGAGATCACTTGATCATTGCCTGTTAGGTTCACTCCCTCTTGGGCACCTGGCATTGGCCACTGTCGGTAGACAGATACTGGGCTAGATGGACCTTTGGTCTGACCCGGTACGGCTTTTCTTATGTTCTTATGTGAATGGGGTCCTCACATAGGCCTTGTGGGGATCCTTCCACCAATTCAGGGAGTCGAGAACCTTCTGTGGAACAGATATCCTTTTGCTCAAGCTGTGTAGGCTGTCCTGAGCCAGGCCTGGAGATACCTCGAATGCAGTCTGGCATGGGGTGTAATGAACATGCAGGCTGCCACGTGGCCTAGCATCTGCAGGAAGGTCCGTGCTGTGGTTTGAGAGCTCCTCTGAAGGGTAGAGATGAAGTTGGTCATTGGGTTGGACGGGTGTCAAAGTGGACTTTTGTGTGTTGAGGCTCAGTCCAAAGGAATGGAAGAGGGCCAGGGACTTGCAGGTTACAGACTGCACTCTGAGAAGGGACCAACCTTTGAGGAGTCAGTCATCAAGACAGAGAAAGACCATTATCCCCAATTATCATAACAGGGCCATCACAACCGAAAGGACTTGGGTAAAAATTCTGTGCGCAGTCAAGAGACTGAAGGGGAGCACTACATATTAACAGTGATCATTGCCAATTGTGAACTGTAGAAAGCATCTGTGAGCAGGATGCATCAGTAGGTGGAAATATGCATCCTGAAGGTCAAGGGCTATGAACCAATCCTCCGGATCTAGAGATGGTATTATTCTTGCTAACTTTAGCATCCCAAACCTCTGTGTCCAGATGAATGTGTTCAGAGGTCTAGGACTGGCCTCCATTCTCCTTTCTTCTTGGGTACCAGGGAGTAACTTGAGTAGAGCCACATCCTGATGAAGGGAGGGACTAAACATGGTGACTCTCATGAGAAGGGTCCCTGAAAGAGGATTAGGAATGGGGCTGAAGAAGTGAATGTCACAGCCTGATGTAATGACTTCTAGCCCCATCTGTCTGATGTGATCTGCTCTCATTTGTAACAAGCCTAATTCACAGAATTTTGCCCATAAAATCTTCAGTTCCCACCACTAGGATGGGCCTTTTGTTACAGGTACTGGATTGTGGGGCTGGTCACAATGGTCCTGGAGGTTGCACTGGAGCTGATGGTAGGATGTGTGCATCAGAGGGTGCGAAGGCGTCAAGTGGACTAATGGTGCCACTGGATGATCTCTCTTGGTACCTGGCAGGAGAGAAAAGTCAGGTTCCTCGAGGATTAGGAGATCCCTTGAGAGCAGGAATCAGTTTGGTACCAGTGAGGTACGTTGCTGGATGACCGGCTGTGACGTAGTTATCGGTATTGGGGACAGTGTAGCTGAGTGATCCGCACATCCCTTATACCCCTGGCTGCTACCAGGATTGATGCTGGGGGAGCCAGAACTGATGCCAGTTTCTTTGAAGAGTCCTTGTGTATAAAGGGCTATGAATTGGGTCCAGATGCTGGTGCTAAACAAGGCTTCATTGTGTGGGAAAAACTGAAAGCCATTTTCAAGGGTCCGTGAGACTCAGTCGGGGGGGATGGGAGGAACAGGGGGCAGCAGAAGAGGGGCAGTTAGGAGCCTCGGTGGGGTACAGTTAGGAGCCTGCACTGGACGCAACTTCCCCTTCCTCTTCGACTCTCCATCAGGGGACTTGTGTCTTCTCTTTTTGGAATGCTTCCGGGGTTCTGAAGCTATCCCTTGAGACTTGCTTGTTGGAGCTTAAGCTGTGGAGATCACCAGGACATTCAGATCTATCTGCAGGGGTGAGGATGGGCTCCGAGTCGGTAGCAAGCCTCAAGAAATGCTCCATAAGGCGTAACTTGAGCCTGTCTTCCCTCAGCTTCCTAGACCTGCTCTTGAAGTCAGTGCAGACCTTACACTTCAACAGAATATGCACCTCCCCAAGGCAGTGGAGGCAGCTGATTTGTCCATTGCTGAGGGGAGAAGACCTTTTGCAGGTCTGGCAAGGTTTAAACCCTGGAGTTTTGGGTATACCCTGAGCCAAAAGGGGGCTTCAAAGAAAGGAACCAAGGTGGGCAGGGAAGCCACTGGGGAAAAGGAGAATAGTGGGAGGTCCCCCCAAACACACAGAAAGTGTAAGGAAATATTAAGAAATAAAACAGAGAAGGGCAAAGGGTTAGCAAAACTAACCAAAAGACACTGCAAAGGTCCATCTCAGGGTGAAGGTGTCCAATAAGGAACTGGAGCGGCGCTGGGTCCACCCGTCTCAGATCAGAGTACAAGGACATTTAGGGTGTAGACACAGACCCATGGACACTGCTACTGAAAATCTATGATCAAAGATGCAAGGGTACACAAGTGCAACTGAAGTGAAGCAGCCATAGTGACATCTACTCAAAGAACTCAGAAGTTCCTGGATCCTAAACCTGTGCTCAGTCCACTTGACCATGGTGTCTGCCTCTCTACAGAGGTTCACTGTCAAAAAAGGGGAGGAGCATGTGAAAGAGTGACATACACACTGTACAAAAATGAGAAAAAAATTCCCAACATGCCATCAACAGCCCCTTAAAAGAATCGGACTACTTAAACTGCAGAAAAAAAATGGAGTTTCCGTCCCTCGATTTAAATCTCTGGTTTTGGAGTTATAAAACAACTCAAACTGTCTCAACTTTAAATGACAAAGAAATAGTACAGTTTCCAGAGTCTAGAAAGCAAGCATACTCAGGCCTGCCATTAAACTGTCAGAACTGGGGCAAACTTTTTGGTTGATTCTTTATCCTAGAATTGCATGAACACTGCTATCTTTCAGCATTTTTGTGAGAATGGAATTCAAATGAGTTGTTATCTATCCTGGCAATAAAGCAAACCATTGACTTCTACAAAGACTACCCTAAAATGTCCAGTTATTTATACTGGCTACCAAATTTTAGAGTCTTCTTTCAATGCTAACTTTGCTCAAATTAGTCACGGCTTTTGATACGATCAATCACATGTTGTTATTCTTCAACAGAGTGTTCTCCATTTTTGCCAATCCTTAATTTTCCACCTCCCTGCAAAGGATAATTCTCTAAATAACCTGGTGGTAAGGGGGACAGCTGGAGGCTAGAGTGTGCATTCAAGTGCATATCAGCAGGTTTCTTTATACAGTGACTATCTTCATTATCAGGGCCTCCAAAAAGATAATTTTCAGGCTATTCCACAAGACCTCATCTCATATCAGACCAAGCGGACAAAAAACCCAAACCAAAATCCTCTAATAGATGTTCTCTTTCTACATAGCTCATTATGTCACCGCATCAATACAGGAGGACTCATACAAAAGATAGCGTTTTGGCATATTTCATTTTGCATTGTGAGAACGTGCTCAGAACTAACCACAACTCTGAAAATAACACACATCTAAAATCAGTAACAGAAGAACTCCCAGCAGCTCAGAGTTTGGGTCAGATCCAATTAACATCCTACAAATAGGATTCTTATCTAGATCTATGGAGAACCCCCCACTATACTATTTCCCTTCCCCCATGTAACCATAGACCTGGGCTCACTCTGACTCCTTCTTGGGAGGCTCACACCTGCTTTATCATCTTAATAGGGCATCTCACTTCTCAGGTCTCTCATATTGACCTCCCCAGCACAGTCTCTCCCATCCTCTCTCCTGCTGTTTATGGGAGTTCTCCATGACTCTCCCTTCCTGGAGAGGGAATAGCTTCTAGAGAGGAAGAGAAGAGGTGTGGTTGGGGAAGTAATCAGGAAGCTAGCACCAACGTCTGTCTCTCTCCAAGTGCTCCATTTGGTCTCCCCCCTCTGCTGTAGTGAGCCATGAAAAGTGGCAAGTAAAAGAAGGGAGGAGGAGAAGAAGAGTGAAACCTCTACTGTGGCAGCCTCTAATAGGCAGGAGTTTGTAGAGTGGATAAAATACTCTGACGCTCATGCGGCTTTTCTCCACTAGAAAGGAGTTGCCAGTATACCTACCCCAGCAAACCCTCCAAGTAGAGATGCAGCTAATAGGAGCAAGAGTGTTATTTTGCTGGTACACCTTATACCAGGTCCCCAAACAAAATAAGCTATACCAGCAAGATGACTTTTTTGCCGGTATAACTGCATGTATACTAGTTTGCCGCTGGCACATCTATGTCAGTTACAGGTATGGATTTTTCCCACACTTCTAACTGACACAGCTATGGTGGCAAAACTTTTAAGTGTACATCAGGTTTCAGTCCCTGGGACAGAAAGGCTGCTCAGGAATGTCAGGAATCCATTAGTCTCATTCCAAACCATTATTTTTACCTATTGTGGGTAAGAATCCATTAATTAAAATTTATGAAGGGTCCAGATTTAGTACTCAGTTATACTGGCTCAGTGGAAAGAAAGTGTAACAGAGTATAGGCCATTCTGGTAGCATCACTATGTAAGGGCTATTTGTCTGGTCTTTACTTCGGTAACAACTATAAAGTTAGCAATTTTAATTTTAACTAAGGTTAACAGATTTCCCCCAAGTTAAACCGAGAATATTTTTGCCCAGCTAAAAGATCCAATAACACCTTTTAAAAAACAAAAAACACCACCACCCTCCCAATATGAGAAAAAACCCTTCTGTGTACTACCGCTTTAAGTAACTTCATACGACTCCACTTGTCTTTCACAGACTAGCAAACACTCCCCTCAGAACCCATGTTTGTCTGAGACAATTGTACCAATTTAACTGCATTGGTTTAGAAATGGATTTAAATAAATTAGTGCAATTGTGGATGCTCTTACTTCAGTCTGAGAATGCCTTATACTGGTTTAGCTTAAACTACATTGATATGAGGCACTCTCAAACTGAAATAAGAGTGTCCATGCAAAAAGGCTGCACTGATTTAATTACATCAGTTTCTAAACAAATTTAATTAAACTGCTACAATGTATTGGCCTTATAGGGAAAACAAAAGCAAACCAAATATAAGTATAAGCATTAAAATGCCTTCTTAATAACATTTGGTTTGGAGAGTGAAATAAGTTAGTACAGCAAAAGCATTTTTTGCCAGTTTAATTGTGTGTACATAGGGGGATTTTGCTGGCATAGCTATATTGTTAAAACAAAACAATACACCACTATGCTGGCAAACGTTTTCAGTGTAGACCTGGCCCTCAATAGAAATCTGTTTTCAAATCTGTTTGTCTTAATTTCAAATTGCTCAGTAAACAAAAACATATATTAACAAATGCGATGCACATGTCCAGATGCATTTCACAGAGTTACATTATATGCACCTTATGAATGTTTCTCAGTAGAATTTACTTGAGATATAAATAGGACTTCCAAACTACGAACTGTAGAATTTTATCAGTACGTAGAAAAATTTGAAATTAGGAGGACGGAGGTTTTTGGGCCAAAATGTGCTCTGCATATCTGATGACAGAAGCCTAAATAGTCGAGTTGCATTTAGACATGTTTTATTTGAGATTGAGCATTTCCTCTATTGTTAATAGCTCCTGTACTGTCTCCATTTCATATTGAACTCAGTCTGTTTCCCAGTACACAGCCAGGCAGGTGAAACCAGGCAAAACCCCATCAACCCAAGGTATGGCACGATGCATCCAACTTTTCCAAGGCCCAGTTAAGTGAATCAAATCAACCTCTGATTTCATATATAATGTCTTTCATATAGAGAATAACCACACTGCACTAAGTGAAAACAATTACATCAGTAACACAAAAAGTATACCAGAGATTTGTAACAAACTCTGCTTTCTGAACCTAATTCAGCAAAAAGCTTAAGCAAGTGCTTAACTTTATCCATGTGTTGAAGTGCATCCTTATTCTGAAAGCACAAGCTAAATTTCAACCACATACTTAAGTTGCATTGAAATCATAAAGTTAAATATGCACTTGTATTTTCTTAACTGGGTTCTTTAAGATTCACTGCACCCTTAATATTACATACTATTAAGTGTGATCATTACACCATTATCAAACACTACAAAAAACAGAAAGACTCAACTATGCTCTGTTCAGGGTTGAACTAATTCTGTTTTATAGTCAGAGTCAAGCTCTAACCTGCGCAAAGCTGACCAGCGCTTCATTACATGTGACTTGCCTAATGGAGAGAGCAAGAATGGCTGTTTTGCCTGAGTGCTTTGATGGTAACAGAGGTACTGAAGTCCAGTACATGAGGAAGGAGAACAAGCACCAGGAAATAGAAGAGAAATGAAGACGACTATAAAGGTGTTTGTTTTATACGGTAATGGACCTGAGCCAAAACTCAGGAGACCAATACCCCTGCATTTTAGAGAAGCTTTTAAGTGGATCTGAACATTACAAGTTGGGCCCATTTCTAACATTACACAGTAATGGTCCAAAACATGGTGGTTGTTGTTTTTTAATCCTTTTTGGCTGGGGAAGTGTTATTTACATTATCTTGAATGACTTGCCTTCAGTAAACTCACGGGTTTTATTCCAGGAATCCTGAAAACAGAAGCTTTGCCACCTTATTAGAACAGAAGCTTTGACGGTTGTAACAGAGAAATCTTCCAGATGAGTCTGCAAAGCTTCTGTGCTACTACTAATACTCTTATTTGCATCAGCGCCGATGTATAATCTTGAAAGAAGCCAAACTCAAGAGTTGTGAAAGACTATTTTCCACAGATCTGGGCTGCTTTTTAAGGGTCTCAGTTTCTCCCTGAGAAGACTTACATACTGCATCAGTAAAAGATTTCAAATGAGAAGATCTGCTGGATAAAGCTAACTATAGGAATAAGAAAACTTCTACTCTAATAAGGTAACAAAGCTTCTGTTTCAATTTGAACATTCTCAACATTGCAGGTTGGGCCCATTTCCAAGACTATACAGTAATTGTCCAAAACAGCACACTTTTATCATCACCAGCACCACCACCACTCTTATTTCTTGGGGCTTGTTATTCTTCTTTATGTACTGGACTCTGTTACCATCAAACTGCACGGACAAAAAAGCCATTCTTGCTCCCTGCAGTACACCTCCCTGCAATACACACTCCCTGAAGGTCACATTTAATAAAATTATTGTCAGCTGTGCCCTGCAGATTAGATCTTGACTCATGCTATAAAATGGACTATTTCAACCCTGAACAGAGCATAATCGTATGTTTCTGTTTTTTGTAGTGTTTGATAAAGTTATAACAATCACGCTTAGTAGTATGCAATATTAAGGGCACAATTAACAAAGCACAAGTGCATATTTAACTTTATGATTTCAATGCAACTTAAGTATGTGCTTGAAATTAAGCTTGTGCTTATGTCCCTTCTGAATAGAGATGGATTTCAACACTTGGTTAAAGTTAAACACATGCTCAAGTTAAGTCGAAGGCAAAGATTTATCAGTTTCAGAGACATATTTTGTTATGGGAATACCAGAGTCATTTGTTTCCATTTTTTCCAGAGACTGCCACAAACCTCAGGTTTTGGACTCCTGTCTAATTCTAGAAGTCTTCTATATATTACTCTTGCCTTAAACAAAGGAAAACTGCAGTTATTAATTATAATCCCTTAGTGGGCAAACTATTAACGATTGTATCACAGTGTGTGAAACTACATATACATATAGGCCATCAAAATACATATACATAGATGTACGAATGCAAGTATAGCATTTAGTTAATATTCAACTCTCTGGGGTAAAATTAATTACTGCAGTTTTCCATTAGTTAAGGCCAAGAGTATTGCAGTTGGCTTGTAGGATAAGACAAGAATCTAAAACCTGAGGTTTGTGGCTGTGGATGGAAAAACTAAAATGAATGACTCTGCTCTGTCCTTAACATACTTGGAGCTCCATTTAGTGACTCAGGCCCCTTCATCAAGTTCCACTGTTTATTTTGTTATTAAATTTGGATAATTTAACAGTATTTAAAAAAAACCACACACACCCAAAAAACAGAACTTATCTTACACAGCTTCAAAAGCCCTTGATTTCTCAGGCATTCAAATCCCAACAAAACCCAACTCTACAAGTACATGAGACTATCTTCTAGATAGCAGATGATTAAAATAAAAAATAATAAATATTTAAGACATATTTTACTCATCTGTGATTAACTCTTCTTTGTAATCAGATATAATTTTCTGTCTTGTACATTACTACATTGCAGTTTCCCTCTGAAGCAGAAAATGTGCCATTACAGCCACAGGTCAAGTTTCTTCGAGCAGCTACTGTCACTTAAACCTAATGCATGTTGCTGTTCATCATTGCCTTCTTACAAATTCTGAAGGGAATGCAGTTATTTATATAGCAAGCCCAAATATTTCAACATTGCAATCCTGGAATTTCGCATCCTTAAAGAAATCCTCCCCTGTGCCTCCCTCAAAGTGTTAATAGTAAAAACCTAAAAAGCAGCAAACCACAACATGTCACTAAGACAGATATAACCAGTGCAAAAGTATATAAATTGGGGCTGAAAAAACCCAGATAGCAAAGTCAGGGGTGCCACTACTGCCCAGGATCCCAGGTCCTTAACACCATAAACTCCACTTCTTGTTTCTCCTTAGCACACTGAAAATTGTGGCGAGACAGATATTAAAATAAATAGTATTTACATAATTTTAAGAACAAATATTTTAAGATACCTTCATAAAGAGACACTGTCAACAATATTTAAGGAGTCAACGGTACTTAAATTGGTTTGATTAATATAAATACTAAATTCTATCCTTTCCAGTTTCATTCCTGTGGTTCAAACTCTTATCAATACCTGGGTCATCTTTCTCCTTGACCACCGCAATCTCCTATCCTTGCCTTTTTATCTCCTATGCATTCAGAAAACCTTTATTATAATCTTCTTCCCTACCTGCAACTTGAAGCATGTCACTCCCCTCCATGAAGCTCGTACTAACTTTCTCTGACCTTCTGCACTAAGTTCTAGTTTGCACATTGTTTAAACAATGATATGGTATGGCCTTCAGTGGCCAAAGGAACTTACTGCCTTTCAGGGAAGAACCATGTTTCAAAAAATATCCAGCACCACTTGTCTCTTATGTAGAGATGGGGCCTGTTTTTCCTTGCATAACATACAGAACCTATCCATACCCCAAACGCTCAAAAAAGGCTAGCAAAAGTCATGCCATCCACATTATATATTAGCTTAACTTGAAAGATTACCAAAAAAAAATCCTCATAATGATCAAGAGGCTTTCATTTTCTGCTGAGATGAGTGGAATAAAGGAAGTCTCTTACCAGAGTGGACTCAGTCATTTTCTTTCTGGTTATGCTATAGAGAAAGGCTCCAAAATATAAAGAGAGTCTCGCTAATGCAATCCACAAATTAAGAGTATATTTTCTTCAATACAGTAAGATTCTCTTGGGACACACTGGTGGTCAGCCTATCATCCCAATTAAGCAAAGAGGCCATTACAAAAGGTCTGAAAAGACCTAACTGAAACACAATACTATATTCAATAACATTCACTACATTTCAGTATATTAATTTTGACTTGGCATTATCTGTGTTAAAATCCTGAAGCTTAAAATTCAACGCTTATTTAACTCCTGGTTAAAACCACTTAATGTGTTGGAACTGGTTGAATACAGAACAAAGGCACTTTTGCCAATTCTATCATGATTAATCAGCAGTTGTTACTCTTCTCTATCAGACTACTCTCAAGTGGTTATCTGGGAGAAATCTAAATAAATGAGACATCCCAAATAAGTGAGTTATAACGTAATGATGATTTACAATTAAAATTACCCTATGAAAAAGCCTTTAAATAAAAATTTCTATAGAATGTTATCAAATTTTCTACATTGATATAAGCATCTGCAAATCCTCTATCTACATAGCAAAATTCAAATACAAACAACTATTTCTGTGTCACAGATCTGGTCAGACTCCCACTGCCTGCGGCCCACGGGACTGCTGTGAGAGGAATCTAACCTATGGATCCCCAGGTATTTTAAGCCTCCAAAGTCCGAACAGACTTTCAGAGTTTTGAGGTCCCTAGGCACACAGAGTGCAGACCATCTGTCTAGCACCCCTCTTAAGAGCTGCGTCCACGTGGCCCAGGTGCCCAGCCCCTGAAACCAGTGCTAACGTCTAAGATTCCCCATATAGGTTAAACAACAACCTCTCCCCAAACGCCACCCACAGGTGTGAGCTTTTTAGGTTACATTTAACTTTCCAAAGCCATGTGGTAGCTGTGTCATATAGCACATGCAGAAGTGTAACATGTTATTGCTCTTTACTTGGTCACATGAGAAATACACAGATCCATACAAAATTAATAGACCCTACATGCATTTCCCCTCACTCTAGCTCACCCATCCCTGGGAGTCCTTGGGGTCCATTTCTGTTCAGGTAGGTAGGCAGGCAGGCAACTTACCCCCTGCCACCAACTCATCTGGCTCCTGCAGCAGCTTCCTTCATCATAAGCTAGTGACAAATAGCCAAAGAGTGAGAGCAAACACAGGAAATTGTGTCCTTTATAACATTTCACTCTCTTCTCTCAGGTTATTCCCTGGTCTCCTGTTGAGGCTGACAGAATCCTATGGTACCAGGTGATTTTGTTGCTAGGTGACCTCTCCCCTGCTAAATCAGTTCCTCTGGGAAGCATCCAGCCTCTTGTCTAGAGCAACTACTTTCAAGTGTCACTCACTTGAGTCAACAACCCTCTTTTGTTAGCCCTTTGCCTTCTACCTTTGAAATTTCAGTTCAACAGAGAAGGCAAAAAGCTGCACCCTCAAAATGGAATCTGCAGCTTGGTAAAGATACATACAGAGAGTTCATAATCTCATACAGAATTCCTAAATTGTATGGACACAGCCTCCAAATCCTCACAGCCTTTAAAATAGAAAGCCAGGCGTCAGCTGGTTTATATGAAATGACAATACTTAAGGACCCAGTCCAAATCCCACATAAATCATTGAGCCCCATTGACTTCTGTGGCAGTGGGGGCCAAGGAAGGATTTACAGAAATTAAAGGTAGATATAAACATTAACTGTTCAGAACTTTTAAGTGATCACTCTAGGTTCCTCTGATTCTATGGCCATAGCAAAGCACTCCTGACACACTCAATTTACTTAAAAGGCACCAATTTAAAACAAAGTGTCAGAATTCTACACACCTTAACTGAGCATCTTTGGACTATTACCTTGTTACATAAGGTCTTACATACTTATTCATAGTTCTGTGTATACCGCATTTATAAGCAAAGTGCATTTTGGATACTCTGAATATTCTTGAGATGAGTATCCTGGCCACATATAGCAAAGTACAGATAAATGCAGTATGTTATTTCAGTAGTTTTTACAATACATTTCATATACATGGCTCTCTAGCAGAGACCAGGATAATGACAAGAAACCATTGCTGTACACTGGAACCCTACCCAGATGGTGTCATTCTGGGAAATTAAATTGGGCATTTGAGAGTCCCTTGTTGGTAGACACTATCTTGCTGAAAAATGACTCCATTTCCAATCCCTTTAAGGTCTGTAAAATCTTGACTGGCATCAAGAAAGCGAATAAGGAAATGTTATTTACTCCTTCACATAACTCGAGAGCTAAAGGTCACCCAATGAAATTAATAGGCAGCAGGTTTGAAACAAACAAAAGGAAGTACTTAACACAAAGCACAATGTCAACCTATGGAACTCCTTGCCAGGGGATGTTGTGAAGGCCAAAACTATAACAGGGTTTAAAAAAGAACCGTGTAAGTTCCTGGAGGATAGGTCCATCAATGGTATTAGCCAGGATGGGCAGGGATGCAACACCATGCTCTGAGTGTCCCTAGCCTCTGTTTGCCAGAAGCTGGGTGTGGGCGACAGGGGATGGATCACTCGATGATTGCCTGTTCTGTTCATTCCCTCTCAAGCACCAGGCATTGGCTACTGTCAGAAGACAGGATGCTGGGGTAGGTGGACCATTGGTCTGACCCAGTAGGGCCTTTGTTATGTTCTTGTGTTCTTATGTCCTAGTTGCATGGGAGCCCACTATTAGGAGAATACTGCAATGTTTCCTTCAATCCATCTATTGTGTAACATTAAATGGCTTCAATCATCCTTTTTCTATTTATTTTTAGGTAAGATCATGTTTAGCTAGAATCATCCTGTTCAACTACTCATGAACGCAATGTACATCTGTGCTCTCCCACTTAGCACATCTGAACGGAGAATTATGTCAGAGAAAAACCTAACTTTGTATGTCATTAGAGTGGCATATCCTATCCTAACCAGGATATTTTTAAATTGAATATGCATGACAGGTCGCAGTGTTAAAAATCCTTTGATAAGAATTCCAGACATTCACTGTCTGGATCAGTGACTGGAATATTAGCAGCATAAATAGAGTATTGTAGTAGATGTATATAACTGTTGTGGACAGTTACCTCTAATGCTTTGTAAATAGTTACTGTTTGCTATTTCAGGAAAGTTTATCCAGAACCCCTAGAGATGATTCATTCATTCATCTTAGAGTTTGAGGTGGCACATTAGACAATAACCTAGGGCTGACTTATGCAGAATGATGCAAATGTTTTCTTTTTCAGCAAGCAATTAGAAACTGAAAACCTGTCATGCAGTAGTAGGTGTGAACTAGAAGCAGCAGTTGCAGAGCCCATGCTCTGGCAGGTCTGTGGTGCTCTGCTGGCACAAAGTGGCTCTAAACCTGGACCATTGAGGATCTCAGGTGGCACAGAGTTGACTTAGTTGTCTACTACTCATGGACGCTGGCATAAAGAGGCTTGGCTGGAGGGGTGGGGGGTGAGTGTGTGGCTTGGGTGTCTCAGTCTACCCCAGCTATTGCCGATACCTGGTGCAAGTTGGAAGAGGTGATCACAGAGCACAAATACTCCTTTGGCGCAGCATATTGACTCAGAAAATGGAGACCGTTTCAAATTTATCTTAAGTATGTTTAAGACAGCTGTGGTTTTTCAAACACACTCTATGCATATATTCAGTGCAAATATTTTTCTATAATGAGGAGTAATGCAATTTCTAGAAGAGGGACCTTGCTTCACTAAACCAGTGCCACTTCATTTGATTGAAAGCCATACATTTGCAAAGTCTGTCTCATCAGAGTTAACCTTTCTTAAACTGATATGTGCAATTTAGACAGCTTCAAGATTCAATTTCATACTTTTGTTCTCTAGTAAAAGAACGACATTTTAAGTTCAGTGCAAGATATATTACCTGCCCAATTCCCTTAAGTAAACTGGCAGAAGCAATTTTTAAGAAGAGGTGCGAAACTGAAAGAGGACAAAAGCCACCTTTCTTAGTAGAACAATAAATTCACCCCTAAAGATAGCACCAATGTAATGTTCTGTAAGGAAAGTACTAATATCCTGTATTATGATTGTATCCTAATAACCAACAAGTATTGCATCTCTTCAGTTCTCATCTTTGCTTACATGCCCAGAATGTTGTAGAGAAAAAAAATCCAAAGCTACATTCTTGTACAAATCTTTAACTGGCAGGAAGGATGGTCTAGTTGATAGTGTATAGCACTGGGATAGCTGTGGACACAGGTTCAAGTCCTGGCTCAGCCACAGACTTCCTTGTGACTATGACTAGGTCGCTTAAATCTTCCCTGTGCCTCAGGTCTCCATCTGTAAAAAGGGAATACCTTCCTTTACAGGGGTGTTGTGAGAATAAAGTCTATTAATGACTGTTGGTCATTCAGAAACTACACTGGTGAAGTCCATGTAAGCAGTGAGATAGAAGTATTTAGATGGGAGAGCTTCACTTTGGAATATGTTCAGTTTAGAAAACAGAAGATTTACTTAGCAAGGTCAAAAACTCTCTAACTGGAAGCCTCCCAAAAGCTCTGGATTCTGATCTTAACCTTTTGATAGCACCCTGACCACAAACTAATCGTAACTTCAATAAACCTCCACTTAGGGCAGGGGTCGGCAACCTACGGCACGCGTGCCAAACATGGCACGCAAGCCGATTTTCGGTGGCACGCCGCTGCCTGCCAGTCCCAGCCCCACTCGGCCCCCCCGCCCACCGCTCTCCCCTGCGGGGGCAGGAGGCAGAAGCTTGGTCCTGCGGCAGCCAAGCTCCCCATCCCCCGCTTCTTCCCCCAACGTGGTGCGTTCCTGCCCCTCCTCCTCCCCCTCCCTCTGGGGAAGGGGGGCGGAGCCGAGCCGCAGCGTGCTCGCTGCTCCGTAGAGGAGACAGAGAAGAGGTAGGGACGGGGCCTTGGGGAAGCGGGTGGAACAGGGCATATCCCTTCCAGCCCCCTGCCCTGAGCCGCTCAGGGCAGGGGGCTGGGAGCACCCCCAGAAGCCGAGCACCCCAGCCCTCTGTCCTGAACCCCCCCCACACCCAGCCTTCTGCCCTGCACCTCCACACACCCCCAGCCCTCTGCCCTGTACCCCTGAACTCCCCCACACCCCCAGCCTTCTGCCCTGCACCTNGCACGCGAAACCTTAAATTAAAGTGAATAAATGAAGACTCGGCACACCACTTCTGAAAGGTTGCCTACCCCTGACTTAGGGCTTTATCATACGAAGGCTGAGCTCTCTGTTTCCAAATAGCAAAGCACTTAAGCATGTCCTCAACTTTCAGCATGTGATCAGTCTGATGCTTAAGTGCTTTGCTAGATAAGGCAGGAACAAATCCTTAATTTCCTTTCTCAACAAGTCTATTGTGCTGTCTGTTAACAAGCTGCTTATCTTTGATAATATTCCACCAGGGGCTGGGGTATGCTTGATTTTAAAAGACGCTGATGGACTTTGGCTATTTGCTCTATTGAAATCTCAAGCACAATCTCTCTTTCTCTCTCAGCGTTTGAAACAGCTGTCCATCACCGTACTATCCGAGTGCCTTTCGTGTTAAGTCAATAGGAATAGCAAAGTCCCTAACGACATTAATGGAGTCTCTGGCACATCTTCCGTTTTGAAGTAAAACTCTGCTTGGGTGTGGTTTTTTATTTTATTTTTTTAAATTAATTGATTTTTTTGGGGGGGTAGAATGGGATGTCAACATTGTGAGTGTCAATTTTTTCATTGAAAGACCTTCACCAGATTAAAAGCTTCTAAGCATATCCTGAAGCGGCTCTGAAATTCAGGTGGTTTAAGAAGACAACTGGCATAATGGAAATTTCAAAGGTAGAAGGGCTTTTGGGATGATGGATATAGTATTCACACAAAAAACGCTAGATTTTCAAATTTAACTGTGTGCATATTTGCATGTGTAATTTATGTACATAAATACCTAATATACAAGTGTAAATTCTAGGTGTTTGTGCACACGCACATTAATTAGTCTAAGTGATCATATCTAGTCTGGTTTGTGAATACACACTGCAAATTCCTTATTTATTTACTTATACAGGGAGCCTAGGGATCCCAGTCAAGACTGGGGCTCCTCTGTGTTTATGCATGGAAGATAGCCGTGTGCAAATATATGCACACAATTTCATCTGCTTAATTCAGAAAGTTGGTCCAGAGTATCTTGCTTGAAATTGGAGCTTGTTTTCTTAAACTCTATGTCCACCCATACAGCTTTGCCTGTCCTTAGATTTGTTCTTTTGGCTAGTATTCTAATTAGTGGCTTTTGATCATAATAAGCACTTCGTTTAGCAAACACTTTACAAATATTACCCAATTAATCCTCCCAGTGCTCCTGTGAGATAAGTAAGGCATATTCTCCTATTCTAGAAGTGGGGAAACTGAGGCAGAGAATTGAAATGGCTGAGTTTGAGAGGTGGTGCCTCATCCAAGTCTATAGTACTGGAGTCAGCATTAGAACTCAGGAGTTCCTGGTCTCCAGTCCAGTATTTAAACCACTAGACCACATCTCTTCAAAGGAAGAAACTAAAATAATACAGATTTTCAGATGCTCTCTTTTAAGCCAGGGGAAAAATGTTCCAAAATAAACCTCATGAGACCTTTCTATTCTGATCAGCTCTGAAAGTTAAAAGGCAGAGTGCCCCATATTTTTCCAGATTTGTAAATTTTCTTCTAAAATGTAAAGCCATTCATCCCTTTCACAGTGTCTGCAGATTCCAGAGTTTCTTTTGTTACCTAAAGTCATGTCAATATTTATGCGATTAAGTTTAAAAGAAAGAGTTTGTGCATGGGAAATCGGGATTAGCATCTTTGCTGAAGAACATTAGTGGTAGTAGCAAGGCAGAATACATCATGTAGCTACAAAAGATGGGGAGGATATAGTACAGTAACAAATACTTGAGAGCACCAATCTGAACGGAGGGCACCAATACTTCCTTTTTAATCACCTAGCATTCTCTACCAGTTTTCCTATGGCAAACTAGTAATCTAGATAAAAGATGAGAGCAATTCAGAAACAGAAAGCATCTATCAGTGTGTGAGGGAAGAAACCTTTCCTAAGATCTTTTTTTTTCTTCCCCAACCCCAAAAAGGTACTTCAGCAGCAGACAAAGCTAAGCCTCCAAACACATGAAATAGCTCAGGTTCCTCAGCTTTTGCAAAACGCCTAATGATGTGTAGAATTTACAAAGCCTGAAGCGACATATAGCTGGCATTCAACCTGTCAACTATCTTTGCCTATTAAAAAACAGCAGAGTTATGATGTTAATGTCTGAAACATACACACACTTTGTTGAATATATCATTTTGCTGTCACTAGTATTGTGATAAGACTCTTTTATAAGCTATCTAAAAGGCAAAAATGCAGTTTTATAGTGAATTCAAAATTGCAGCTGCTCAAAACAGCTGATTTAATGTGTCTGATGAATATTGTAAACATAAAAATACATAAACCATCAAAAATAATGCAATATAAACTAGCCACAGCACTATCAAAGCCACTAGGCATATGCTAGAGATAGCCTGGCTGTCTATCAGAGAATTTCAAGCTGGGTCACCTTACATTAGTACTTAAGCATATAAAGACTGTAAAAGCACTGTTTAAGACTTAACACAGAATTCACTTCTTTTTGTGGGAGTAGATCGGAACTTTTTAAACCACTTTTAAGAAAGGCAACCTGGCAATGCATTTTCAGTAAAGTTCTAACCAATTAAAATACTAAATCGCAATGTTCAATAGCTGAAAGTTGGAGGAAAAGATTAAGGCTCACTAAGGGTTTTACAGCAAATTCTCTAGAAAGTTAATGTTATTGTCTATACCTAAACACCTGTGATATGGATTTTGCGGGGGAGAGCATGTCCGTATTAGTATTGGAAATGATGTGTGTGCAAGTGCACCTGTGTGTATGTGGGCTGTTTGAGTATGCCTGCCCCAGTCTCATCATCCTTGTGGCCAGAGAGGATTAAACAGAATGGCAGGGAATGTCTGAGCGCAGGAATTGCTGCTGCAGATGGTCTGGGGACGGGAGGGCAATATGACACTGATTTGCCACAGCTTTGCCATACTTTGAATTGTACATGACATACAAAACTCAGCCACTTTCATTCAACTGTGAAAGTTCATTCAACTTTCATTCAATTCTGGGACTGCTTTTCTTCAGAAATACTTTCTGGCTGGCCCCTGCCATCAACGTGCTGTAACTTGCCACGTGTTGCTCAACACCAGGGGTTCACAAGCAGAAAAGGGACACAGGGACAGGATTACAGTTTGCATCAGATTTACCTACCCCTTCCTCTCAATTGTTTCAGAGTCTAGCTGTTGCATGGCCTGAGCAGGCTGGGATGCAGATCTTACTGTTGGCTCCACTGGAGGGCCACCAGTTGGGAACAAGAGACACTGCTTTGAGAACTGAGCACAGCAGAAGTAGTAACATTCTGCCTGACCTCGGCATATTTGACCGATAAACAGAGTTCTAATGTCACCAGTATAAGATTCAGAATCTGTGCCTGCTGCGCCATTCCTGGCAACAAGTTGCTTCCTTCCATACACTGGTAAATACTCTAATCAAATGAGGATTTAAAGTAGATTTGTCAAGATGGCCTTGCTGTCTCCTCTCAACACCCCACCACTGCTCTGCCTGATGTCTTATACAAACTGCATATTACATGAAATTTATCAGATCAGGAGAATACAAATTCCAAGCTAATCAGATAGTTTATTCTCCTGTGTGTTGTGGGTGTAATATTACTGTTCTCATCAGACACTCAAGGCCACTCATACATCCAAGGAACGCATTTCCATCTCTGAACAGCAGTGCTCAATGCTGTGGGCTGTGTCAGTCACAGACTGCAACCTGGTATGAACTGTAGCATGTGTTGTCTCATTATCCTTTGAGGGATCACTAGCATCCAGGGAGGCAGACATATTTTCCTGGGCAAATAACTTGTCTATATGTCTCCCAGCGTTGTCACAAGTTGGATTCTAGTCCTCACTAGACACTGATTTTCCTAACTCCAAGGGCAAGTATTCAGCCAGCATCAATACCTGCACTGCTCTTGCTATTATTGTTGAGATTGACTTTTATAGAACGAGTCTAGCTAGCTAGTGAGAATAAGTATGTAAGGCACCTATTACTCTGATATACAAATATTCAACAAAAGAAGCAGAAGGATGCAGAATGCTGCTTGCTTTCTTTGTTCCCCGGTGTTGCACAGGTCCTTTTACATATCTATACGTGCAATGATTTTTTATTTTAATTTTTTAAAAACCAACTATGCTTACCAACTAGTCAGAAACCACCGCAGGCAGTGACGGCAATCGATATGAACTGTACCATAACTAAGTTCCTGCCACCTTCTTCACTGCATGTATTAATGACAAATTGCCACGTGCAGAACGCTGGGTTGCTTTTGCTTGAGAACTGGATTTGTTATTTTGGATCCCTCAACCATATAATTCTCTTCCAGTGAAGTCAACCAATGCAGTCAAAGCAGTGCACACACGACAAAGGGGTGGGACAAGAAAGATTCCTGTATTTCTCTCTCTCTCTCAGGGACCTAAAATCACCTTCCAGTCCCATGTTTTTCAACGTGAGCATCTTCAAAATCTCCTGATTTCCCACAATCCATTTCAGGAATTCTGGTTTAAACAGAGGATACACTGTGAAACTGCTGGATTCTCTATCTCAATACAAGAGTCTCTTCCAGGGTCTACATACTTAGAGCCCTGTGTGGATACAAAAATGTGTATCCGCATCTGATCCACAAATCTGCAGGGCTCTAAACATACTGTTAAACAGAAGATTCTCTGTGCATCTGCCAGTATCCCAGGGACAATACAGGATTCCCAATAGAACTATGCTAGAATTCTTGGCTCAATATAAGAATCTTAAGGGATTTCCAGGTTAAGGGCAGAGCTCCCTGCTGAACCTTATTGCTACATACATATTCTCGTGTGTTTATGAAAAAAGGACACCTGGTTTCCACTGATAAACCTTCTCTACTGGACACGCAGTCAGGAGGCTTAAGGGCTGAGAAAAGCTTTCATTTGTTTCTTAATTTATTGAAAAACTATGTTCAACAGGGCTAGGCCTCTTAATAAAAAAGATGGGGTGCTAATTCCTCAAGGCACAAATGGTTCATGAGGAGCTCTGCAGTAAATTGTAGCTCTGGAAATAGTAGGCAAATAATCATGCGGAGAACTAAAAAAAAAAATCAACCACCCAAGCTAAGTTCCCTCTAAGCTGCGTGGCTGCACAGCCATGCAGCAGCCTATCAAGGGCCACGGCGGGGAGAGGCACCTCTCCTGTGGCCACAGCTCAGGACCTGCTGAAGTGATGGCTACAAGGAAGGCAACCTTCCTGGAAAGGAGGGACATGGAGCAGGTTGCCAGCGGTTCAAAGGGGATTTTGTCAATACCGAGAGTACCAGATTCAGATCCCATTAAGGTGTAATGTTTTGGAGAGGTGGGAAGGTTCTTAGGAGACCTTTCCAAAAATCTAGCAGTGAAAAAACGGAGTAACCCTCCGCAGGAGAATGGAACGCACTAATCGCTGCAAGGTGGACCTGCAAGGAGCTGAGAGTGAGACCCAAAGGCTTCAAAGATAGAATGTAATCCAAGATAAGGGAAATCTCTGCAGCTTCTGGTCTAACAGCTTTTTGTTGTACCCAAGAGGAAAAGGATTTCTACCTAGCCCAGCAACATTGCCTCGTGGATTCTTTCCTGCTGTTAGAGAGAATGTCCTGCCGAGGAACATGCCCATTCTAGGGTTGATGCCTGTCCAAATACCACACACTGAAGTGGAGCGGTCATGAATTGGGATGCTTGATCCTGCTGCTGCACTGGGTCAGAAGGTTCGGGAAATTCGGGATGATAATTGGCAGATGGGATGATATGTACAGCAGGTTGGGGAACCAGCACTGTCTGGGCCAGAAGGGGGCGATCATGATGACTGTCACCGTGTCTCATCAGATTTAGGTAGCACCTGAGATATGAGCAGTAGTTGGGGGAAGACACAGTTGTTCTGGTCTGACCAGGAAAGCATCGCCCTGGGAGTGGTAACTGAGGGGCACAATTGTTGTTGGTCTGAGAAGCAAATGTGTGTCTGGTTAGAGTTCCCCACTGAGTGAAGATGTTGTGTAGTACTCCATCGTGAAATTCCCACTCGTCAATTGCAAAGTGCCTGCTGAGTGAGTCCGCGAGCACATTCTACATCCCTGGAAAGTAGGCTGGGGATAGGGTGATCTGATTGCTGATGCACCAGTTCCAGAGATTGACCACTTCCGCACACAGGCCTGTGGATTTCAAGCCTCCACCCCCCATTTGTTGATGCAGAAAATGGTGGTGGTGTTGTCTGACATAATCAGGACACGAGGGAGCAAATGAGTGGAAGAAAGAACTTGCATGCCTTCCTTATTGATCGAAGTTCCAGAATATTGATCTGCATCCTGGATTCTCCAGGTGCCCATGTCCCTTGTGTCATGTGGTTGTCCATATGGGCTCTCCAGCCTCGCAGGGACACATCAATGATGATAGTTTTGTCCAGAGATGAGGGAAGAAAGAGCAAAGATATCTTGAGGAACAGCCATGTATCTGGATTTCAATGAAATCTTTGCTGGTGCCGGAGGGTCTCGGGTTTTATGAGGGCTGGAGACAGTGGCACTGACGCACTGCTGGCTTGGAACCAGTGGATCCCACTGTATGAGAATCTTCTTCTGTAAGACTTAGAACATATTACATCCCCTTGGGCCAAGCTGGTGGAAGGAATGTCCAATTTTTTTGAGGTGGACTTGGAGGAAGACTTAGTCCCATGCTTATGGGTGTGCTTCCTAACTTCCCGACTAGGCTGTGCCGTGGGGTCTGTGGGAGTGGCTCCTCCGATATTGGAGTCGGACTTAAGAGCAGTAGGAGGCACGCTCTTCTCTGATTCTGGCTGATGTATGGGGGGGGAGGGGGGGGTTTCCATGGCCTGGGTGCAATTGTGGTCTCATGGCCATCTCCACAAGATACTTCTGGAAACCAAGTGCTCATTCTTCTTGGGTGCGGCTGGGGAAAGATTGATAAATACTGCGCCTAGTCGCAATGTGAACTTCTCTCAGGCAGTACAGGCAGTGTTGGTGGTCGTCACTGACCGACAAGGAGACATGGTTTGAAGCCTGGAATTCTGGGCATAGTCCAGTACCCAAATGGGGTACTCGGGCCGGGGGAGCTCTACCCTATTCTAAACTATTAAAATTACGACTACATCTGATAAAACTATATCATTATAATTATTATAACTGTGTCAGAGACTAGGACACTGAAGGTTCTGACCTGGACCATGTGGCGGTGAGAAGGAACTGAAGATGCGGTTGGTCTATCCCGCCCTTTATCACCTCAGACGGAAGCACGCGGGGAGCCAGGATGCATGGGCAGACCAACGGACAATTTTAAATGCTCCGACTCCAGGCACATGGTGCACATGCGTAACCCACAGTGAAATACAATAGGTACCATCACTCTAAGAAGAATCAACAGTTTTAAACTAGCACAATGAAAACCCTCATGGAGGACTTAGATGCATGGTTCCTCTAGGCCATTTAACTTTCATCTACTCTACAGTGGTATGACTCATTGCCATTCTCAAATTTCCCATTTCATATCAACGAGTGACATGGAATTGCTGAAATTTAACTGGAAATATGCCAGCTTGAAAGCATTATAATGATCAGTCAAAGAAAGGATGCTTAAGTCCTGGCAAGTTAATATTTTGCTTGGGGTCTTCCCAAGACACCTGAATTAGATTTATCACATTGAATTAAATATCCAAAAGGAAGAAATATGATTTGAACTCCATCAGTTATCCTCCCAAATCTAGTGGTGACAAGAGTCAACAGCTGTCCCTGATTTCTTTACAGTGTGTGGGTGTCAAGTGTAAATTAATACACTCAGACAAAAACTGTGAAGACATTGTTGCATATATTCTGTGAGAATTAAAGTCCTATATTAAAAGATAGCCACTTCAAAAAAACATAATGTAGGAGGGAGAGGCCATTATGCAAGCAAAATATGAATAATCTTTTTCCATTCAGTCCCTCTAGAAAGCGCATCGTAGTCCAGAGTACATCAAGATAAAAGATACGTCCACAATTTACATCCCCCGAAATGTCCCCATTTATAGTTTTAAAACACTGACAGGTTTGTCCTCTTATTTGCTAGCTATTTTCACTATAGACAAAAGGAAGCACTGTATTTTAACTCTTTTTCTATTTGAACATTAAGACCCAATTCCTTTCTAGATCGTTATGATTCTTATACAGAAAATAAACAGTTAACTTACCCACTTCATCTTGAATCTCCTCAGCAACCGCTGGTACGTTGTAGAGAAGGGAAAGAGACTGGTTCATGCGCTCATATATCACACGTAGGTGTGTCATAACCTACCGAAATAGAAGATCCATTTTGAGGGGAAATCATTAGCATTTTACCTACAGTCATCACTGCAGATTTATATATTACAAAGCACGACAGTTTTCAGAGGAAGAAGGTATAAACACACTGAGGCATGCCTCGTGGATTCTGCAAGTCTCCAGTAATGAAATCTATTGCACATTTCAGCTCTCTCCGGCAGCTGACACAGAAACAGTCTTTCTGGCAATGGTTCTGCTGTCTGGCCCCTTCTTGTGTCCCTGCATCTGAGCTTACATCTTCTCCCAGCATCCTTGTCCATACCGAACATGTGAACAAGGACTGAATGAGACGAGGGTATCAATGAAGGTGGTCTACATTTTTTGGTTGAACCTGCTTTTTGACGGAAAATTGGGTTTTTGACTAAACAAACATTTTCACAGAAAGTGTTTGCTTTCTGTGTAAAATTTTGATTTTTTGATGAAAAACTGAATGTTCCAAAACCGAAATGATTTCATCCAAAAGTCAAAATTATTCAATTCTGAAATGCACCTGTGGTAGCTGTAGTTCTGTTCTGTTACCTCATGTCCTCAGTTTCTATGAGCTGGGCTTCCCAGCTGGACTTCCTCTCCCATGATGCACCAAGCCATTAGACTCCCATGAAGCACCATTTCCCACCACCAAGAGGCTAGACCATGGTGCATTATGGATGATGTAATTTGACCAGGAAGCCCACCCTATACAAGAGAGTGGGAACATAAGGCACCCACACTACAACTCCTATGAGGCACTGCGGTAGCTTTTCATAATTGGAATATTTTGGTTTTTAATTTTTCACCAAAAAGTTACTTTTCTGCAGACCTTTCCCTCCCACAATTTTCTGACCAGCTCTAGTAGTCAATAAAATATAGAGGAGGAAACATCCCTCAGTACCAGGATCTCAGCACTCACATTTGCTCTTATTGCAGTTCTGCTGTGCTCAGAGAACACAGGGACCAGTGCAGGTACATTCAGAAATACATCTGCATTCTTTATTCTAATTTCTTATTTGCCAAAACCCATTCTTCCTTGTCCAGCAACTGCCAAACTTCCCTGTATACTGCAAATTTCAGCTGCGCACAGCCTCAGTTTTAAAGTAATCCAAATGTTAATATAAATGGTCATATTAAAGGTAAAAAAAAAAAAAAAAGGATGATGTTTTTTAAGGTTCTTTCAGGGGCTAGTTAGAGGTGAACATTTCAGATTCCAGTGATTTTAAAACAATAAAAACTCAACTTCCAAATCTGGCATAGGAGTTCAAACTAAGGGGCGTCTACTGTGTAAACCATGACATTAATGGAATTACATGTCTTTAATTTGGCTGCTAGCAATGCCTTATCAGTTCAAGAATCACAGCTGGGGCAGAGTTTCCAGTTACATGGTATCGGTAAAGAAAAAGCAGATTCTACAGATTACAGCACATATTTTCAAATTCAGCCACTGTGTCTACAAGTTTAATTGGCATCTTGAAAGTCAACTACATCTCTGTTGGCTTCTTTTTTGTTCTATGTAATTTGCAAGAAAAATATGAAAACTGTTCCAAAACAAATGTATCAAGGGTTGCACAAACATTCAGCAGTCGATGTGCCATGAAATACAGTGATCTCAGCTGAAAAGTGTGTTAGACACAAGCAAAATGCACGATTTATAGTTATGGGCACCACGAAGTATCCTTACAAATGACTACAGAAATCCTGGTCAGAATGTTTAAGACCCTATTGTATTTAAAATTGTAAAAAAGAGGGAGTCAAATATTTAGCAGATAGCATCACAGTTTACAGTGTATATTCAGGAGACAGAAGTTAATTTAAATTTGCTGATAGTAGATTTGCAATAGTTCAAAACGCTGCTTGCCCTATTTACTGGTTATTACCTGAGATCTGATTTGGGCAGCTTTCTTTGGATCCACCATGCGGACATGTTCAAAGTGTTTGAGGGTATGCTGTCTGTCTTTCTGCTCTGCACGCACGTACTTCTTCAGCATATTGAATACATGGCGAGGCTATGGAAGAAAAGCAGGAGAAAATTCTGAATTCAACATACTTTTCTGCATATCTGAGCATTGGGATACCTTAGATCAGAGGCTGCTCCTGAGACAAAGCACTAAAACAGTCACTGCTTGCAACACCTGCCCACTGAAGAAGGTGCAACTACTGGGAAGAACATCCAATCACTTGATCAGTATATCGCAGGTTATGCAGCTGGGCAATGGCCGCAGATTGATATGACCGCTAGAGAGCGTTGGGAGTGTCCAGCTTGGCCCGATTTAAATTCCATCTGTTACATGTCTCTCAGTGGGTACGTCTACACTGCAATTAAAAAACGCAGCGGGCCGTGCCAGCTGACTTGGGCTCATGGGGCTCAGGCTGCAGGGCTGTTTAACTGCAGTATAGGCTGCAGCCTGAGCTCTGGGGCCCTCCCACTTTGCAGGGTCAAAGAGCCCGGCCTCCAGCCTGTAAGTCTACACTGCAATTAAACAGTCCCGCAACCCGAGCCTGAGTCAGCCGGCACAGGCCAGCTGTGGGTGTCTAACTGCAGTGTAGATGTACCCAGTAACTGTTTTACTGTTGGTGTCAGCAATAAGTAATCAACCTGAACTGCATGACAGGAACTGCCTAGTTAAGATGCTAATCGAGGCCTACCTGAAACTAGGAGTTCATACATTTCCACAGCTTGTCTAGGCCGAACACACTGCACCCACCAGGGACTCTCTGCATTCCTTCACTTCCCTCTCACTAGCTCCCTGTGTGCTACCCTCCCATCTCCCTCCATTTCAGGGACCCTATGCAACTCTTCCCTCTCTATCCCTCATGTAAAGGGGATTTGTGCAGTAGCGTAGCTAGGGGGGGAGCGGCTGCTCCCCCACTGAGCACAAGTGGCGCCTTGTCAATTTCTTGGCGCCTTTGTACTCAGCTGGGGGAGTGATAAAAAAAAGGCGCCACCCGCTGCTGCACTTTTATTTTACTCACCCGGCGGCGCTCCGGGTCTTCGGTGGCACTGAAGGTCCCGCCGCCGAAGATACCCGGAGCGAGTGAAGGGCCCGCCGCTGAAGACCCGGAGCGCCGCCGGGTGAGTAAAAGCGCCGCAGCGGGTGGCGCCTTTTTTTTTTAATTGCTCCCCCGTTCCTTCCACCTGGCTACGCCACTGGATTTGTGCCCATACCACTGACCCTCCCCAAGGGAGAGGCTCTGTGTGCCCTCACATTCCCTACTCCCCCCGATGCTCCCCATTTTCCCCTTTCCCTCATGCCAGGGTTTCTGTATTCACTCCCATTCCCCTTTCCCCCAATGCCCTCCCATGCCAGGGGCTTTATGTTCCCTCATCTCTATCCTCTCCCCCCTCAGAACCCAGATCCCTTCCCTCCTGGGTCCCCACTTTCCCTTCCCCACCTCCAGGTCCCCATTTTCCCATCTCCATCCTGGAGGAGTAGGGTGGGAGTGAATCGAGAATGGGTTCAGAAGGTGTGAAGAAGACTGGTATAGGTGCTCATTTATAGGGATAAAGCCTGCTGAAATTTAATCAGGATGTGTACACTGATGTATAGTGTTCAAAGAGTTAAGGATCTCTTTAGTTTTCAAAAATCTTTAAAAAAATAAAATAAAAAATAAAAATAAAATCTCTTCTAAGGAAATTTCTAGCCTAGAGATAAAAAAAAATGCAACATTGTTTCAAAGTCAAATAAAAAGCTTTATTGGCTTTAGGACTGAAATTCATTAGTGGTACAGCGTCTTGGAATGAAACTGCCAGCAGACTCCTGCTATGGACAAAGTCCCTAAAAGTAAATAACTTTATGAGTGCTGCAGTAAGGACAACGTGAACTGAAACAATAACTGTCAAAGGATTACAGAAACAGAGCCTAGAGAAGAAGGAAGCACAGGGGGACTTAAAACAATGGTGGAACTTCAAAGAAAGGAAGTGAGATTATCTTTGTTGACATTTCAGTCCTCTTTGCCTCATATATATAAAAAAATAGGTTAGGGTAGAGAAGACAAACAGATTAATTTCTATTTCTTGAAGAGACTCTCCATTTAAGTTTCATGTTTAATGCCATGGGACACATTTTTTGTTTTCCCTCAACATGTTTTTGTCTACTGTGATGGTCAGATCCAGGAAGATTTACATTATCTGGGACAACTATACTAAGAGAGGTCTTATTGCTATAGCAATAATAAATCCCTCTTAAGGACCACTTATTCTGCTAGCCCCATCTGCATAACATGGCAACATACTTTAAGTATAATTATTGAAAAAATTGAGAAAAGCCCAAAACTTACTACTAATGGGAAGATACAACAGATAAATCATGAGAGACTAGAGCACTATTTGCCAAGAAGCGACTCATGGATGTTTGCACATGAAACTTAATTAAAAGCACAAGACAGCAAATAAACTATTAAATGTACGAGTTTTTGTACAGTAGTGACACCTTAGTTTCTTTCCAACGGAGGGGAAAAAAAGCACTCGATATTCTGCATGTGCTCAAACAAGTCTGCAGGTTTGTTTTTAACTATACTGACCCAAGGTAAGACCTGGACAGTAAAGAATGGTTTACTTATTTATCAAACAGCACAATGAAGGTTAGGAAATCAGGACTCTGAAGAAGTGTGATTTAAAGCTAAGGAGAGTTTTTGATGCTGTGAAACATTCTATTGTTTCACACTGATTCATAAAGTTAATTTGCCAATAGCTAGGAGCTTGTGAATGGAGCCATCACTGGAAAAGTTGGATTACATGTATTTGCAGGATTTCTTGACTGCTGCCACAACATTCATCCCCATAGGTACGTGTGAGAGAGCAAAGGGGGCGAGACGGAGTGAGGGAGCTTCCTGCAGGAGATTTGAAGGCAGGATCAGGCTTGTTACATGAGCTAAACAGAGACACCTGGTGCGGGGAGGGAGCCTCAAGCAGATGGTTGCCTACAAGAGAGGAAAAGCAGCTGTTTGGGGGAGCTGACTCGAGGAAGTCTACATGGGAGTTAGCTCTGAGCAGCACAGTTGTAAGCTGAACCACAAGGCGGGTCACCCCTAATAATTCAAAAGAAAGAACTTTACGAAGGAACCCTTTCGCTCCCCACAGCTCTGAGGTAAGAGCCATGCTTTGGGGATGGATTTTTGGAACTTTGAATTTTACTTTTGAGTTATTGTCTGAATAAACCCAGGCCCCAATCAAGGTGGTGGCTGGATGAGCAAGTAGCAGCTTTGCCTGTTTAGGTATGGCTGGGACCACAAATAACCTCTATGGTGCTGGAGATATGCATATAGAATAATGAAATGGTGGTACTTGTCCCTTGATTATCTAACTACTCTAAAGATCAGTTCAATGTTATTTGTATTACGATAATAACTAGAGGCCCTGACTGAGATCAGGAACTCATCATGCTAGGAACTGGGCAAAGACATATTAAAAGACAGTACCTACTCCAAAGAGTTTATAATCTAGGTGGATGCAGCAAACAAGGGGATGCTGAGGAGGTAGAGAATGAGATGACAGGGAAAGAAGCATGCCTTAGCAAAATGAACATTAGTTATGGCTCACTTCCTGCCTAGCTGTTCTCAGCAGATAGCGTCTTGTAGGCATCCTGGCAGAGTTGAGTTTTAAGAAGGGATTAAAGTGATCTTGTGTCCACCCCACAAAAACAGTCTGCAGCATGGGCCAAATCCTTGCAATCCTATCACATGCAGAACTCCCATTCTCTTCACTGAGAATTACCCACTTTGAAGGGATGCAGGACCAGTTCCTACAGCTGGATGGATTATTGTAATTTTAGGGCATGGATTACTACAGCTGGCGGGGAAGGGACCTTCAGATTAAAGCATAAATGAAAACATTGCTATTATCTGATCATTTAAATCTTAAGGTCTGAACTCTGATCCCCTCTGCGTAAGAATGCACTGCTGCTAGACCACTGAGTCAGCCCTGTGTGTTTTATATTTGATATTTAATCTGCAGGGTTGATAATTATTGAAAAATTACTGGCTATGGTACTTATCAATTGAAAATTCTGCTCCCTATTTTTAAGATTTTTTTTCCTCTTTATACATTTGTAGCTATACTACTACTACTACTATTAATAATAATAATAATAATAATGATAAAAAAAACAGCTGGAGGACTGTATGCCAAACAGATAATAAGCTACATAAGGCAGTTAGCAGGGGCTGTCTGTGTCCTATAGAATAATTTTCATTACAGTCCAGCGAGAATAACTGACAAAATCTTATTTTTTTAATTATCTCACTTAACCTTATCAGAAAGCAAACTGTATTTTGCAAATCTACTTTCCTCATCCACACACTTATATTTATCTTGACTGTCCCTTTCGGCTACTCTTATTAATCCAGTAACAAGAAATTAAATTACCTCCTAAGCAGCAGCATCCCGAATTCCTCAACATTTTGAACACAATTTATTTCATTAAGAATATTGTGTAATGCTGATTTCAGAACACTGGAAAATCCTGATTGGTTGGCACGGAGACTAAATTTCTTAAGAGCAAGGGCATGCTCACATTATCTATATGTTAAGAAGAACAGTGTGCATATGTGTGCAGACACAAACAGACTGAGGTTATCTATGTAATAAATTGTGGAGTGGTGTGAGAACTTGTGCTCATCAAGCACTCTTGACTACTTCACCTGCATCCTACCCAGTAACCCATCTTCTATGGAATTTAATTTAACATTTCTAACCTTTCAGCAGATTCAAACACCTGCCTTTTAAAAAACAAACAAAACTTAGTCCCCTTCTGTGTATTCCGTATGGTACAGCCTAATTACATGATCACATATTATTTCTCCAATATAGAATACCGGTATATACTGCATTATTTTCTACAATCATATTTATAATCTTTTATACTTAAATTAACTGCCAGAATGGCCTAGCATATACTTTTACAGAAACGTTTTCTCTCTGATAAGTTCTAAAATAAGTTCTTTTTTTTAAAACTCATTCTGTTAGCACCCAAATACTATATATCTTTCCATCAACTCAGCTGCAGTGTCTTTCTTGGTCCAATTAAGATGATGAGACAGTTAACTACAATGTAATATAGCTGCAAATTTACCACAAGCCAGTCAATTTTAACTGTTAGTCTATTATTGCAGACTGAGTGTGGAGCATGCTGTGTAATGATGGTTATCTGTAGTTTTCATAGTTGGTTTGTGAACGTCTTCCATTCAGCTCATCCTGCATACACGTTATTACAAGATACTGCATTTGTGTCTATACTCTATTATTTGGGAAACAGTCTTGTTACATACTGTGAAAATGTATACAAAGGACAGAGTTAAAGTTGCAAATATGACCTTGACTCTGTAATTTCCTGACTGGAGTGTGCTTAATCACGCAGTTTTAAAATTTCCATAACAGTTTGGAAATTGAGAGACACAATGAAAGTCCAGTTGAAGCAGGAAACTCTGATGACAACTTGGCAGATGGCATCTGTTCCTCTTAGTTATAGTAGTACTGAATCTATGCCTTAAGTTGGAGTTGTGGGAGATGTGCTACTGCCAGTGCCATCATTTGGATGAGAGGCAAAATAAAGGTTTCATGACCATAAATAATCCATGAATATTCACAGACAACTTTTTCCACTTCCACGAGTGAAGTGTTAACTCTAATGTCTTGGACAAATTCCAAACTCAGGTAATTAGAATCTGTCTGTCTAAATCCCTCCTGTAATTTTACTTATTCAAGTTTTTCTTGATATCTTCCTGATGCACAATAGCTGCTGAATTTTCACTCCAGAAATGGCTGCATTTCAATGGTGGGAGAAGTGATCCTTACATCCAAGGTCAAAAAAGCATTTTGAGACCCTTCTTGATGAAACAGCGTTATAAATGTAAGGTATTATGAGAGAACACGCCCCCCCCCCAAAAAGTGAATTCACGGTTATAGGCATTCATTTATTAAATACTTTCATGAAGCAAACAGAAGGCTGCAATGTGTAGCCCAACAGAAGCGAAGCCTAACAGATGTTCCTATAACATCCTGAATATAAAAAGTTCTTGATCTCCATTTTCTACTAATCTCTGCCATACCAAGAAGGCCTTAGTTTGATTTTATTCTAGTCAATGTTGACAGTTCCTTGCCATTTGTCTATAAAGGGAATTCTATTAATTTATATCCTGAGGTTTAGTCCTCCCCTTTATTTTCTCATTTATTCCAGCTTTCAGCTTTAGTACCCAAAGGATTCCTCTATACTGGAGACTGTGGAAATGATTAACTGGTGGAAGTTTGGCTTTATTTATACCCACCAAGTTAGCACATGAAAACTCTTATATTTTCTTTTCAAGAGGCAATTACAATGAAAAGTGTCCCACTTGTCTCTTTCCTGACCCAGAAACCAGACATTATCAGAAATTTGAGCTCTGATACAACAGTTGCAAGCAGGTGAGAAATATTATACAACCCTTAAACCTATTATCTTCCTATGCTATTGAACCACCATTTCAATCTCAGCGACTCGTGTGTAATGTGTTTTGAAACAACAATTTCACTGCGTTTATGGAAAATGGAAGTTTATCAAATTTAGTCTAGATTGATACAGACAAGCAGCTGACTCCCATTTCGCTAGCGCAGAATACTGACCACTGAAAAACAGCAACAACAAAAACCCAATTAAAGCAATTTTGTGTATTTGAAAAACAGCTTCTAGGGAAACTTCCATGCAAAATTCTGAGCAGCCTCATCATTTTGATCAAAAACTTTTCTCACACTTGAAAACAAGAGGCATGCCCAACAATTACTTCTTTTTATTAGCCTATGAGGATGATTAACTTGCTGGATTTTATCAAATACTGTAAAGTTAATGGGACTGGTCTGGTGCAGAAAAAGCGGATTATCATGGGAGCATTCAAGAAAGACTCCACTGAAGGGTGAGCTACAAATATTTAAAGAGACTTTCACACTGAAATAACATTTCAAACGTAACTAAAACCTAGATTCAGTTTCCTTTCATATGGTTTTAATGAGGTCTCCATCTGCAACTTTTGCTAGTTTCCAAAAAAAAAAAAGAAAAAGTTATTTAACCTAACACAAGCAAAATGCCACAATTTATATCCAATATTCTCAGCTTTACACCTCCCTTGACTTTTGGAGAGAAGGATAAAATAAGACCAAGATTTGGACCAATTGTGGTTTTGCTTTTCGAAACCTTAACTCACTAGGTTTTACAAAATTAAAAACACCTGCAAATTTTGCTCTTACTTGATATTGAGATGGAGCAAAGCCAGAAACATTTATTAGAAAAACTTCCCTCTGAAAACTGGGTTTTAGATAAAATGGGACCTTGCAAAGTTATGTAAAACCTACCACACGGCTAGGTTTGCCTCCATTTTGTTTCATCAGTAGTTTGCTCCTAGAAAACCCATCTTCTCCTGCTGGCAAACCGAGGATTATGACTACACTACGTGATCAAGCAAACCATCTAGGAAGCAAGGGAGTCTGTTTTTTATCCACACAAAAGCATTTTCAACAGCAGCTGGAAAAATGCTGAAAATGATGATTTCTTAAAGTTTGACCCAGTTTAAAAGAAAAGCCGAAATCCACTCCTCCTGGCACAAATCCCATAATTGGGCTTTGTGCAAAAAACTCCACCGCTGTGGGTTTAGGAGAGTGGGTCTATGGGCTGGAATAGTGGCTGCTGCCCCTCTTTCCGAACTCCAGGTATTTTGATCATTTGATCAGTGCAACTGCAGATACAAAAGACCCTCCCCCTTTGGACCCCTCAATTGCAGCTCCCCACAGCAGTCTAATTGGGTTCAGGAAAGACCTGCAGTGCTTAGGGAGCAGAGGCCCCTTCACATGCCCTTCTCTCCCACCGTGATGGCCAAAACTCTACCCCACTGTGCAGAGGGCACTACCACCTTCTGCAAGTGAGCCGTGTTGCCCTAAAAGCACAAACTACAGTCTTCTTAAAGCAACTGAACAAAAACAACATGGCAGCTGAAACTCAGACATTCAGGGCCTTATCCCATGGGCCGTGATTTACGCTTGTGCCTAGTGTTTTCGAATCAGGACAGTAGCATTTTAAACCCTCTGCGCACAGTGTACAAGGCAGTGGGAAAATGAGCCTCTGAACTTTTTCCTTATATTTCCTTTCTTATACCACCGTGAACTTGAGGGGAAAACACAGTTTTTACATAGGAAGCCAAAGGTAACTATGAAGATCAAATGGGTGGTGGGGAGGGGGGAGAGAAAAGGAAGGGAAGCCAATTAAACTCGATGTACACGTGCAAAATAAAACGTGAACAAATATTTGAGCTAACTTACTCAGAGAGAACTATGACTATGTATTCCCCTGGTATTTTTTATTTGCAAAATGAAGAACAAAACTACTGATTATCTAAGCTGTAGTTACATATTAACACCACCTGCCATTAATCCTCCTTTCTGTAGTAATACCATTGAGCAGTGCAAACCAGTGCAATATTTTGACGTTGGAGACTGAACAGCTGCATTCCATTTCCAAAGGCAACAAAGTACAGAAGTAGCTCGGCTGCACAAAGAATCGGAGAGGAGGATCAGCTCTGAGGTTTTGGACAGCTTGCATGATGTTGCTTTCAATTGCACTATCTTTCTCAATTTTCTGCTTAGTTTTGTTCTTAAATAGGCCTTGAGCTATGTGACTCCATTTTGTACTTTCTCTGTTTTCCTGAATGCTGGGTCACCCATGCAGAACGTCTATGTAGCTGGGATTGTACTGTGGTGTACAATTACTTTAAAAATATCGCAGTTATACCAATCTGTCCTGCACAAAATAAAACCATAACTGAATTCCAGTTCCTCAGCACTGATGTGCAAGATGCCAAAACCAGCTAGGGTGCCCCCGGCCAAAAAAGACGATCGCCTGGAACGTGTGTGTCTGGGTGTACGCATGTGTGCATGTAAAACTGTACTGTGCTTGGCTGACAGCACCCAAAACTGTTCTCTCCTGTTTTACAATCTCTTTACTTCCTTCCTCCCGTTTTTTGTTTTAATTTTAACCTTCTCCCCTCCCCCCAGTCTGGGTGTTGTCACTCTTTTCCCTATTCAGCCTTGTGCTGGGAATGTCTAACGCCTCGCTAGGTGTTTATCTGTAGTATCACAGCACCCCCCCCATTATTAATGGCATTGCTGTGAGGTATGAGAGTAGCATTATCCTCATTTTTCATAAGGGGGACTGAGGCACTGCGAGATTGACTTTCCCAGGGTCACTAGGAAGACTGGGGAGAGCCAGGAGCTGAACCCAGATCTGCTGAGTCCAAGTTCACTGCCCCTCCTCACTAGATTATCTTCTCCTTGAAAGCCTTTTGCAGTGGAAAGTGCATTTATGATATTAAATAAAAGCAAAATCGACACCATGTAATGCTCGTGACCCTCTCATCCATATGAGAAAGACGTGGCACAGGCCTAAAGAACATTACCCTGCAAAGAAAAAGCTCAAAACAGCTTTATTACAAATCCGAACTTGCTTCTCTCTCAAGGCAGTGATGTGCTGCCAGTATCTTAACAGTGAGCATTCACAAAAAGCTCACCCCTTAGCCTGTGCACCAGGGATGCACATTCTTCTGTGGAGGAACTGCAATGAAACACAGCCATTTGATTTCCAATTTAAACACAAATGCTCTCCCATACCTTCTCTCAGAGAATCTGGCTACCTCACTTGGAAAACTAACTTATTAAGCTGCTAGAAATGTTTACACTTTATTCCTGTAGTTTTATTATTAACAAAATAGCACAGTGCTTGACTTATCATTGGAAGGTGTTATTGGAGGGGAATTCCCTCTCAGGAAGGATTGTTTAGCAGTAAACAAAGAAGGTTTGATTCCCTCAGACCCAAACTCCTTTCAGTTTGCTAGTGACAAAGCCCCCAGGAGTACATCCTGTCTCATTGTCATTCCAGCCAGCTGTTTCCCAAGGACAGAGATGAGGTTGAGTCCAGAGACGTATGCACAGCTCTAGCTGAGTTTTCCCCCATTCCCATTTTCCCTTGGGGTGGGAATGCGAGAGGACTGATATTTGGATTCTGATGGTATTGCTGTTCATGAGTCAGAAGATCATCCAAACAGTCACATGCCCAAATTCATCTGATAGACTGTTCACCCAAAACTAACTATCCCTCAGCTCTCAGCCACTGTCCAACAACAAAACAAAACCGGCCCTGCTACTGTATTCAACATTTGTTTGCTGCACTTTGTGAACCACACATCTGAGTTGATACTGGCAAGAGAATGTAATGAAAATGAGAAAAAAATAAAGGTGGAGGCAGGTATAGCATCATTAACAAAACTGGCAGGTGAACTATTAAAAACCTCAGAGCTGCTGTTCATCCCCCACAGCCTCTATTTGATCATGGTGAGGCTCTGTATGGTAACATCTCCAGGAGGCAACAGCTTTGTGTTGCAGGGCCGACTCTCTTTAAATAGATCAATTTTTGTACTGTAGGATTTTTGCTGTGACTAGTTCAGGGTCACTTTAAGATGCCATTAAATCCCCATTTCCATGGAGCGATGTGTAAATCCACATTATTCAACACATCAGTCCAAAGGATGACACAGGTTGTCAGTCCCAATCGTCGTTGTTTTTTTCTTTTAAGTAGGAAAAGATTTAGCTCTTTTTGACATGGAGCTAACCCCAAATCTACACATTAGTTACTTTGCGCCCAAAACCTAGACTAAAATATTTACTCCTTTGTACTCCTTTCGCTGGAGGCTCTCCAATACTTCAGAAGTTTATTTATTCCTCACAATCCTCGTGTAAGGCAGATAGGCTATCCACATTTTACCGATAGGAAAACAAACTCAGTGATGTTAAGTGATCTGCTCAAGGCCATGCAGTAAATCAGTAGAAAAGCTATCAATAGATTTATCTCAAGCACTACCCCCATGTAATTTTCAGCTATGAGCTACTGACCACACTATCCCAAAGGAAACTGTGTGTTGATCTATAAATTGCTAACCTACCCACTAATTAAGGGCTGGAGACCAGGCTCTTCACTATCCTTATAGTACGAGTCAGAGGCTACAACTGGTCACATCTTACTCTTAACATACAGTTGCACAAGACCCTGTACCATCCACTGCTACATCACAGACTGCATGTCTTTCTATCCTGTCAAAATTAATCAGAGATCCCATGCTCCAAAACATACACCAGGGATCAAGCTTTTCCACATTCACCCTGAATATACAGGATATACACTACAAGCCTTCACAGAAGAGGCCTGAGATTCCCCTTTTAATTGATACAGGGTAAAAAGGTGAGCTCAAGTTGTAGGAGCCTACAAAAGACTGCATTATCATCATTTATATATGTAACTGGGAAGATTTCAGTTTCCTTTAAGTGCCAGGTAATAGGGTTCTGCAACCTTATCTGCAGGATAAACAAGCGTACCAGGATTTTGGAATAGAGGGGCTGAGTTAAAGCCGATGATGAAATATTAACTGGTTAATTAAAAACAAAACCAACCAACCAAAAAACCCCAACCCTAGCATCTTCAAATTCTGTGATTTTGAGAATTTGTGTTTTCACCTGTAACCCAGTCTTCCTCGTTTTAAAAATATTTATTGTTATAGCTACAATGCTGTTGTACATTAATCATCTATCTGAAAGACTTGTTTGTAGGAATTTTTGTTTTTTTTGCCTTGTGTCGTACAATGCACAATCTTGGAACGTGGAAGCCCAGCTTTTAAATCTTTCCTACCACTATGGTTAAGTAGTGACAGTCTCTCTCACAATCCAGCTGACAAGCAGTTTTCCTTCCAAAGGAGAATTTTTTCCATAAAGGAAACCATCCTACTCAAGTGACATCAGGGGGAGGTTCACTGACACAGTCTATTCTGACAAGAGAGGTTAAACCTCTTATATAAGCCCAACTCCTGGTCATCATCACCAACATTCTAGCACATCAGAGAACTGTTCAGACTTTTAACCATACGAATGTGTGGTGGTGATAGGAATATCTGTTTCAAAATCTCAGTAGCCATGTATTTTCGACTGTCTTTTTTCTGCTCTGGCAGATTAACAAATGCTTTGGATGCATTTCCAAATTTATCACTTGCATTACTTTCCAGTGTTGCTGAATCTGTACATTGACTTAAAATCTTGTCAGTGCCCTAAGGGTTTTTCCATCTAATAAGTGTCAGTAAAATAGAAAATGATTGACTGTTTTCCACAAACTCTGAGTGGGCTCATTTTTCTCTGGGAAATACAGACCTATTATTTTTGGACTAAATTTAGTCATGACAAATATGGATTCATTAAAAATTCCATCCAATCCACATCTTGAAACTGGTGTTTATATCACAATTAACAACAACAATATTTAGCACATCTATTATATTTAAGATTCTGTTCTGGAGTTGAAGTCAAATGCCCAACAACCCTCACACAAGAGCTCTATTCCCCAGCATCCCAATATTTAAGCACACAAAAAAAATCACAAAACTTTGAGATGGAAAGGGCATCTTACGTCTTACTGTTTGCACACCACACTGTAGCACTTAACTATTACTTTGTTGGGATTTGTGGGTGCTTTTAACTTCTGAAGCTCAGGTAACTTTTAGTATCAGGTGCCTAAATACAGATTAAGGAGCATAACTTTAGGAACCCAGGTTTGAAAATTTTGGGCAACATCTTTAGTGAATCTCTCATGAAGGAAAAGAAAATGTTATTCTGTGCCTTTATAGAGGGGAATTGTACTTTGGTGTGTACTTTGTACTAGGATAGCTGATGTGATTTCTACATAGCAGGTTAAGTCTGTGGTATTCTACTTACTCTGGGAGGGACGGCTTGCAGAGCTGTGATATAGTTCTCCAGAGCAATGCGGCGACGGTCATTCAGCATGGCTTCCACTCTGGCCATGTGAGTCTCCACTAGCTGCTGTCTCTCATTCGCCGCTTCTTGTTCCAGTAATTCCACTTTCTCCTGGAAATGCTGCATGTTTCATGTTTAAAGAACAATAGTAGAACAATGGTTAAAGAGGTTGGCAGAGCAAGGGTAAGTACCTTTTGCGCAGAGCATTAAAATCCTTCTCTACAAATGATGGAAGTGACCTGCCTTTTACTACAGCCAAGTGTGTCCATCTGTAGAATTTCTGAACCCTCCCCACACTGGCTTAAAATGGGAGCTTAGATGCTCACCATGTCTGACCATCTGGGCATATTAACCAATCAGATATTTTTGCCTACTTCAGCATGACAACACATGAATCCTTCATGTGAGCCTGGGGATCCTGTTCAAGGTGATAAGATTCAGTGCAGGAAAGCATTTGATTTTAGTAGGCACCTTGCCCTCGGAGATTCTCAGGCTCTTCTGACTATCATGAACATATACATGGGGGGAAAATAATGCCACCTTCAACAGAATGAGACATCAGAAATTTACTAAACATTGGTCACTTAGAAAATAAAAATGACCACAAGCTGGAAAAAGTCTGATAGGAAAAGGCTGAATAAACAAAAGACACAGAGCGAGACTGTGGGATTTAATAAGTAATATTCTGGTTCTTGATTTGTATCTGTCTTGTGATGCTGCACTGAAACCAACCTGGAAGTATATGAATGCCTTCCACATTAACTGACGTGGCCCCAGTGGACCCGAAGGAGTCTCTGGCTCTTTGGATTATAGGCAGCTCTACTTGCGCTAGGTTTTTTGTGTGGTTAGTTTGCTATTTGGATGTGTGTGGAGGGGGAATGCTGTCCTTTCTTTCTATTAGCATATTCAGATACATTTGGTGAAAAGACAGTTACCTTTCCCGTAACTGGTGTTCTTCGAGATGTGTTGCTCATGTCTATTCCACAATAGGTGTGTGTGCTGGCCACGTGCACCTGTGCCGGAAGTTTTTCCCCTAGCAGTACCCATACGGGAGTGCGCTAGCGACCCCTAGAGTGGCGCCTCCATGGCATGGTATAAGGGGCGCTGCATGCTCCCCCCACCCTCAGTTCCTTCTTGCCAGACAACTCCGACAGAGGGGAAGGAGGGCGGGATGTGGAATAGACATGAGCAACACATCTCAAAGAACACCAGTTATGGAAAAGGTAACTGTCTCTTCTTCTTCGAGTGATTGCTCATGCGTATTCCACAATAGGTGATTCCAAGCTATATCTGTTGGAGGTGGGCAGGAGTTCACAAATTTTCAGTAGTGGTGTGCCGAGTCTTCATTTATTCGCTCTAATTTAAGGTTTCGCGTGCCACTAATACATTTTAACGTTCTTAGAACGGCTCTTTCTATACGTCTATAACAGGGATCGGCAACCTTTCAGAAGTGCTGTGCTGAGTCTTCATTTATTCACTCTAAGTTAAGGTTTCGCGTGCCAGTAATACATTTTAACGTTTTTAGAAGGTCTCTTTCTATAAGTCTATAATATATAACTAAACTATTGTTAAGTATCAGAGGGGTAGCCGTGTTAGTGTGGATCTGTAAAAAGCAACAGAGTCCTGTGGCACCTTATAGCCTAACAGATGTATTGGAGCATAAGCTTTCGTGGGTGAATACCCTCTTCGTCAGACGCATGTAATGGAAATTTCCAGAGGCAGGTATAAATATGCAGGCAAGAATCAGTCTGGAGATAACGAGGTTAGTTCAATCAGGGAGGGTGAGGCCCTCTTCTAGCAGTTGAGGTGTGAACACCAAGGGAGGAGAAACTGCTTTTGTAGTTAAACATTTTAAAAACCTTATTTACTTTACATAAAACAATAGTTTAAGAAGCTTCATTTAAAATTAAATTAAAATGCAGAGCCCCCGGACCGGTGGCCAAGACCCGGGCAGTGTGAGTGCCACTGAAAATCAGCTCATGTGCCGCCTTCGGCATGCGTGCCATAGGTTGCCTACCCCTGATGTAGAACATCGAGGCCGTGTTATCCATGAGGACCCTGACCACCCAGCCCTCCAGGTGCGAGCGGAGGGCCACGCACGCCAGCCGTACCACCCTGAGCTCCTTGGCATTTATGTGGAGGGTCCGATCCTGAGCCGATCACAGAGCTTGGGTCTAAACTTTCCCCACATGGGCCCCCCATCCCAGGTCCGATGCGTCGGACACCAGTTCCAGCGACGGGGCCCTGCCCCTGAATGGGACCCCTTGGAGCATGTTTCTCGGGGAGGACCACCACCATAGGGAGGTGATCACTGGCTCGGGCACCGTGAGGACTTTGTCCATCCTGTCCCTGGTCTGGGAGAACTCCAAGGCCAACCAGAGCTGGAGGGGCCTCATCCTGAGTCTGGCGTGATGGACCACATACGTGCATGCCGACATGTGACCCAAGAGCTAGAGGCACGCTCTGGCTGTTGTCACCGGAAACCTTGTGACTGTGTCAATGAGCCTCTTCAGGGTCTTGAACCTGTCTGGTGGGAGGGAGGCTCTGGCCGACGAGGCGTCCAGGACTGCCCCGATAAACTCTATGCGTTGTACCGGGACTAACATGGACTTGGTGTTGTTTACCAACAGGCCCAAAGTGGTGCACGTGGACAGAAGGAGCGCCACGTGATCCCGCACCTGTGACCAGGAGCTGCCCTTGACCAACCAGTCGTCCAGATAGGGGAAGATCTGGACCCCCCCGGCGCCTGAGGTAGGCCGCCACCACCGACATACATTTCGTGAATACCCTGGGGGGAGTGGACAGGCCAAACGGGAGGACCGTAAATTGGTAGTGTTCCTGCCCCACTGTGAAATGGAGGAAACAGCTATGCCCCTCAAATATATGAATGTGGAAGTACGCGTCCTGCAGATCAAGGGCAGCGTACCAGTCCCTGGGATCCAGGGAGGGGATGATCGAGGCCAGGGAGACCATGCAGAACTTCACCATGTACTAGTTCAGGCCTCGCAGGCCCAAGATGGGCCTGAGCCCCCCTTTGGCCTTCGGGATAAGGAAATAGGGGGAGTAGTACCCCTTGCCTTTGAAATCCCCCGGTACCGCTTCCACCGCTCCTAAGCCTTATTGGAAAAACCCGGGGGGTGGGTGGGCAAGAGGGACCACTGGACCCAGGAACCAAGTAAATGCGTGGGACAACTAATGAAAAAACAGGGAGTGAAGTGACGGTTAAAGGTTCAAAACAAGGGAACCGGATGGGGACACCGAGCAGAGAACCCCGGACAGCACCCACTGCTCCTCGAAGGTGTCTAAGGAGCCAGCGGACGCTGCCCAGTGGAACTCTGCCCGGAGGCGTGAGACCAGGGAGGAATGGAAATAGGCCCCACAGTCGCAGAGCACCCCCTCGTCCAACATCCTCCTCCTCGTATTGTAGATGGTAACTTTGGCCTGAACCAGGAGGAGGTTGACAAGGAGGTCTCGCGACTTCGTGGGGCCACGGATAGGGTGTGCGAAAATAAACAAGTGCGGGGAAAAGTGCAGCCAGAACCTCAACAAGAGGTTCTGGAGGAGCCGGAATAGGGGCTGCAACCTGGCGCATTCGAGGTAGGCGTGCGCCAGGTTCTCCCTCACGCCGCAAAAGGGGCAGGCCTCGGGCATGGGGGTGAACCACGCCAAATACACGCCTGTGCTCACGGCTCCGTGAAGGAGCCGCCAACCGATGTCCCAGGCGGGCCGTGGGACCAAGGTGGAATAAAGGCTGGCCCACCGGGGCTCCTCACCCTCCGCGGGAGGTAAATAGTCCCGCCATTTGGTGTCGGGGCGGGACGAGAGGGTGAGGAGATGCAAGGTGTGGAGCACGAGCATGTAGAGTTGGTCCCTGGGCGCAGTTTGGAAACGAACCGGCTACAGTACGCGCAGCCGGCTCGGAGTATGGGAACGGGGAGGCCGGGGGGGCTCGCGGAACAGGGGCCCAAGAAAAAAGTCTGGAGGGCCCGGGGTGAGGGGCGGGCGGGGAGAGCCCTCTTGCAGGGCCCACTGCAGGAAAACGAGAGAAGGGGGCGACAAGGCAGCGCCCACCTCCTGGAGTACACGCAGGGGGGTCGGAAGTGTGGAGAGCCCCATGCGCCGGCCGAGCGCACGGGGATCCACCCAGTCCCCCGTCGTAGTCCAGGAGGTCTCCGACTCTGGTGGTTTCTGCCAGGACCAACCTCCGGCGCACCGAGGGAGACTCCGCCACCTGCATACGTAGATCGGGGTTGTGTAGCAGGGGCTCCGCGAGGAGGTCCACTCCCTCGGAGGCCACAATGGACCTGGTCACCAAAAAAAGCTTCCAGGTCCGGAGGAGGTCCTGGTAGAAGACCGGCAGCTCTGAGAAGTCTCGTGGAAGACCCCTCAGGTGAAGAAAAAAGAGCTGCCGGTCGTATCGGAGCCCTCGGAGGTGGCGGAGGAAGGCGTGCGCCAACGTGCTCCATGCCGGACCACCTGCATCATAAAGGAGTCTCTGCAGGGCCTGGAGACGGAAGACATGGACCTGGCTACGAAGGCAAACCAGGCCCTGTCCTCCTTCCTCCAGGGGAAGACTCAGAACCCCTGCAGAGACCCAGTGCAGTCCCGGCTAGAAAAACTCCAGGGCCGTCCTCTGGAGCCTGGCCAGGATCCCCGGGGCCAGGCTCAGGGTGTTGAGCCGGTGCCAGAGCATGGACAGGACCAGCTGGCTCAGCACCAGTGCCCTCCCTCGCAGGGAGAGACACCGGAGCAGTCCCGTCCATCTCCGCAGCCGCTCACCCACCCTGGCCTCCAAACCCTGCCAGTTCTCCGGCGGAGAAGGACGCGTGGCGGAAAAGTAAATGCCGAGATAGAGCAGCAGACCCGCGCTCCACCGGATGGCTTGGAGCGCAGGTGGGAGGGAGCTCGCCTGCAACCCGTCCCCGACCACCAGGCCAGAGCTCTTGACCCAGCTGACCCGGGCGGAGGAGGCCGCCGAGTAAACGGCCTGGCAGGCCTCCACCCGCACCAGGTCGCCCGGGTCCTGGACCACGAGGAGCACGTCGTCGGAGTACGCCGACAGGACCAGCCGCAGCTCTGGCTCCCGAAGCACCAACCCTGTCATCCTCCGACGGAGGAGACAAAGGAAGGGCTCGATCGCCAGAGCGTACAGCTGGCCCGAGAGGGGGCACCCCTGCCGTACTCCCCGCCCGAAGCTGACCGGCTCGGTCAGGGTCCAGTTGAGCCTGACCAGACACTCCGCCTCAGCGTACAGCACCTGGAGAAAACCCACGAACTGGGGCCCAAAGCCAAACGCCCGCAACGCCCACAGAGTTCCCAGGAGATACCCTGCCCAGGAGCCGCCCCACCTCCTGCTTGAGCAGAGCCTCGTGCGAGGGTTCCCCCATGAGGTACGGGGGTGGGGGATGGTTGGGCGGGGAGGAAGTAAACTGGAGGGTGTAGCCCCAGGAGATGGTGTTGAGGACGCATTGGTCCGAGGTCAGCCGCGACCACTCCGGGAGGAAAGCACGCAACCGATTGGAGAAGGGAAGCTTTATTGAGGGTGGATCCCTGATGAGAACAGGCAGGGCGCCCCCAGGCGTACCATCAAAACTGCCATTTCCCTGCTTGCTTGCCCTTGGAAGACCCGGCTGGGGGGCAGGCCGAGACTGCTTCTATGGGTGCCTCTTATAGTCCCGCAACTTCTTATAAGCGGTCTTGTATTTTGAATGGGTGGCCTGAGTGGGAGTCTGCTGCGGCTTGAATTTAGGTTTAGCCGGAGCCAGAACATAGAGACCCAGAGTCTGGAGAGTCGTGCGGGAGTCTTTCAGGCCATGCAGCTTTGTATCCGTTTGTTCCGCAAACAGAGCTTTGCTGTCAAACAGGAGGTCCTGCAGGGAGTTCTGCGCCTCACTGGACAGCCCAGAGAGCAGGAGCCATGACGCCCTTCACATGGACACTGCGGAGGACATGGACCGCGCGGCCGTGTCTGCTGCATCCGAAGCTGCCTGCAGGGTTGGCCTGGCAGCTGCTGTGCCCTCCTCCACCAGCGCTTTGAACTCCTTCCTGTCGCGCTCCTGGAGGGAGTCCTTGAACTTGGGCAGGGAGCCCCACAGACTGAACTCATACCGGCCCAGGAGAGCCTGGTGGTTTGCCACCCGTAACTGGAAGCTCGAGGACGAATAAATTTTTCTTCCAAATGAGTCCAGCCTCCTTGAATCTTTATTTTTCGGGGTAGGGGCTGGTTGGCCCTGCCGTTCCCTGTGGTTGACCGACTCGACCACCAGGGAGTTAGGAGCAGGGTGGGTGTATAAGTATTTATGCCCCCTGGTGGTACAAAATACTTGCGTTCCGCTCTCTTAGAGATGGGGGCCAATGAGACCGGGGTTTGCCACAGGGCATTTGAAATTTTCACCACCCCTTCCTGGAGAGGCAAGGCCACCCTGCCCGGAGAGGCAAGGCCACCCTGCCCGGTGCCGAGGAGGACAGTACATTAAACAGGGAGTCCGAGGGCTCCTCCATCTCCTCTGCTGGTGGAGGTGGAGACTTGATGCCACCGTTTTTAAGAATTCTTGGTGGTCCCTAAAGTCCTTCTGCGGGACGGAGGCAGGAGGAGCCGTAATCACCTCATCCGGGGAGGGTGAGGAGGCCCGCGTGGTACTCTGTGTGTCCACCGGCACCACAGGGTCCACCATCTGGTCGGTCTCCGGGCATGGTGCTGAGGATGTACGTCCCACCGACTCCCTCCTTGGAGGTCTGGAGAGGGAGGCCGATGGTCCTTCTGAGGCTCCGGCCACCAAGAGAGCCCCCACCGGGGACTGTGTTGGGGGCCACGGTGCCCACTGGTACCATTGGGCCGGCCATGGGGCCCGGTGCCACGGCACCTGCTGTGGCACCGGCGGAGCCGGCTGTCCATCCTGGCCCATTAATGGACGACTTCGAAGGGAGGCCGGGCTGACATACGACCTACTGTTGTTCCTGGACTGGGAGGAGCAGTGGCGCCGGGAACGATGCTGACCACAGGACCGCGATCCCGACATGGAGGACTGGTACTATCGGTTACAGCTGCTCCGTAATTGGCTCCGGCAGGCGGACCCGCGACGGCGAGACAACGGTGATCGATAACCGTGGCTGCGGAGGCGGTGCCGTGGCAGGGTCCTGGAGCAGGACGACGAACAGGAATGACGTCGACGTTCATGCAGTGACCGGCTGCGATAGCCCCTCTGAGACGAGGATCTTTGGTGTCGTCTGCCTCTGTCCTGTCGGTGTTTGCTCCTCGAGGCGGAGTGGTGCTGAGAGTCTCGGTCAGACGGAACCCAACCAGACAACCTAGTGGGCGTCGAGGGTGATCCATGTGGACTTTGCCCTGAACGGACGCTGGGTGGCAAACGGCATCGGGAACGTTCCCTCGACTGAGACTGTTACCGAGCCAGGGGTGACTGCATAGATCCCAGCGGCAGCTTGCCTCTGGAGCGCAGGGCCGACATCGGCGGTGCTCCTGGTACCGGCATGGACATAACATCCCGGGCTGCTTGCAGGGCCTCCGCTGTGGAGGGCATCCGGACATCCGGGGAGGCCTGCTCCAAATGGGCCGGGCTACTCGGCTCGACTTGAGTCGGAGGCTTAGAGGCTGGTGGGGACCGAGGACTGCCCAACATGGGTCTAGCCTCTGTCCCGGGTTTACTCCGGTGCCGCGGCGAAGAAGGCCTCTTCCTAGCCTTCTTGGCGTGCCCCGTGGATGGGGAGCGGTGCCGACTGGTCAATGGCGCCGAAGGGTTGCTGTGCACCGACACCGCGGAACCCGGTGCCAACTTGGAGCGGCGCACCGGAGCCGGGGTCAGCGCCGACTCCATCAGAATAGCCCGGAGCCTAATGTCCCTTTCTCTCTTGGTCTGAGGCTTAAAGGACTTGCAAATCTTGCAGCGATTGCTGAGATGGGTTTCCCCCAAACAGCGTAAACAGTCCGCATGCGGATCACTCACTGGCATAGATCGCCTACAAGTGTTACATGACTTAAAACCTGGGGCATGGGGCATGCCCCGGCCCGGGCGCTCTAGCTAAACTAAACTAACTGAACTAACTAACTAACTACAGGTACCATACACTGAATGAACAAACTGTTGCAGGTACGAGCTACAGCAAAGCTGGAGCAGAGCAGTTCCGAAGCACCTTCACTGGCGGCAAGAAGGAACTGAGGGTGGGGGGAGCACGCAGCGCCCCTTATACCGCGCCATGGAGGCGCCACTCCAGGGGTCGCTAGGGCGCTCCCCTACAGGTATTGCTAGGGGAAAAACTTTCGGCACCAGTGCACGTGGCGAGCATGCACACCTATTGTGGAATCACTTGAAGAACCCTCTGCCCTGATACAGGCCCTCTGAACATTCCCAATATTTCAGAAAGAAAAATAGTTCATTTCCAGTTTGGTTGAAGGTTTGTTTTGAGTGGGGTTGGTTCCTATTCCAACCTCCCAAAACCTGTTTGCCCATTTCTACTTGGAACCAAGATACTCGTGCAGTATCAAAAGTTTATACTGTTACAATTCTGGTGTAACTACTCACTACAGCTGGGATGGTCAAAATGGCCTAAGGGAACGGGGTTCCCAACTCCTTCTGAAGATAAATCTTAATCTCATTGAAAACTTTCCCCTACAGTGGTAACACTGTAAATTGTGAGGCTCTCCACTGCAATTCAACTGCTAAGTATAAAAGCACAGGCTGATATTTGGCAGGTAAAAGAGCAACAGTAAAAGCAGAAAATAATAATTCCCCAACACAAATATGATTCCAAATTATACCACTACTAGCATGGTTCATATTTTATTTGCAACCCCAATTGGTCTGCTTGTAATTGTGTTTTTCTTTACCTGGATAACAGCCTTCTTATCAGCCTTTGGCAAGTTCTTTGCTTGGCGTTCTGCTTCTTCCCATTCCCTCATGACCTAAACAGCAACAAAACATGGAGCATAACTTTTGAGTTTTTCTCTCATGGTTTGGGATTTAGCAACAGTCAAATAACATAGTGCAGATAATCATCTCTTTTTCTCCCCTTATAAAGAATAGTTGCAACATTTAATAGAGTCTTGCTGTCAATTTAAAAACAAGAAACGGATCACCCTGCCTGAACATCGTCCAAGTTCTCTCAACTTGAGGTTGCCAGAAGTGAAGCAATGCATTAACTGCAGATGTTTAACAGACCCTTCAGCATCAGCAGAGGAAGTAGAGTTACTAGATGGGTTAATATACTGACCTTTAATTCTCAGAGAAAAATAAGAAGTTTAAATCTATTTTATGTTCTCAGTTAAAATGAACCAATTTCAACTGATTCTAAAAGGCATTCATTCACATCACAAACTCTTCTAGTTTTTGATGGAGTACATCAGCAGGCTTTCGATCAGAACAGGGCAAGACTATGTGCAATTTCTGCTAGTCTGTTCTGTATGCATGCTGAAGACAAAGAACTGAGCTTACTTATGTCCCAAGTACAATATTGGCAGAAGAACGATATAGGAAAACTTACAGTAGGCTTATTTTGAACAATCTGAAAGGTCACCTGCCACGGGGAAGGAAAAGCAATACTCTCTTGCAAAGGGGGGCAACTGCCGTTTCCTTCTCTGACTGTGTGTTCTATATGTGCCATTTGAAATCACTGTAAATTGTTATCAAAAACATGACCTTGCTCATGAATGTCCCCATTTCATTCCTAGGCAGCAATCTTTTAAGACAGCACATTCTGTGCATTAGTAGAACTTCTTCCACTGAACACTGCATGTGCAAACAACAGTGACTTCTGTTTGCACTATTGTAAATAAATAAACAAACCCCCCAACTTTCCTGCAAAATACACAGGTTTCCCTTCCCTGTCCCTCAATGGAAAATGCAGCCTTCATGACATTTAGAACAGAAACTTATTTAAATACTTTTTCCAAAGGGCAGGCGTGACAGGGTCCCTGGGGTGCAACCTGGACTGTGGGATCGCTGAGCCCTCCAAACCCACTAACCTGGGCTACCTCTCACATTGTGATGCTGATGTCAAGCTACAAGCCTCTGACAGGCACTGCACGTACACAGACATCCACAGGCTGGGACACACCCAACTGAGTTGTGTGAATGATCTCCCAGCCACTCATGAACCATCAATTGAGAGGCTCCAGCCAATTCCCCTCAGCTCCCCAGCCTTGCACCCCAGAACTGTGCTGTCTTGCACTGGTCAGAAGCCTGGCCAGTGTAAGCTCATTACCTAGTTCACCACTCCGACAAAAGGGTAGCGCACGTGCAACAGCCCTTGTTAATCTGAGCTGAGATTTCCCAAGCAGTTCAGCCACAACACACTGTTTTTAGGTAAAATATTAAACAGATTTATTAACTACAGAAAGCTAAAAGTTAAGTGATTATAAGTGGTAGGCATAAAGGTCAGAGACAATTACCTTAAGAAATAAAAATAGAAACACACATTTTAAATCCTAAACTTTTAGTCTAAGCAAGAGTTGAATCAAACAGTGTCTCACCCTGACAGATGGTACAAGCAGGCTACAGTTCCTCAATAGATAGGCTGGGACTAACCTTCCAGTCTGGGACCAATCTTCCCTAGTTGAAAGTCTTTTTCTCCAGACCTTCTTCCAGGTGATGGGGGCAGGGGGGAGGGAAAAGAGAGAGAGGCGCCAAGTGATGATGTCACTTCCACTCTTTTATACTTTCTTTCAGCTTGCTGGAAAGATCCTTGCTGTGACGAGGGGTTCAGGCAGTCCCCACTGGTCAAGCAGTCTCTATTGCATATGTGCCTTCTCTAAGGAGTCTCTGGGATAGTTGATTCTTTTCTTGATGGGTGTTGATGAGCCATTAACACTGTATGGCTATGGATGGCTACTCAATGGTTGTAACTGAAAGGCTGGTTGTGGGTGTTCCCAACCTCACAATGTATTTCAGTAACACACAGTAATACTTCATAACTTCACATACAATGATAGTACACACAATCCAACAGGATATTAACGTTCAACAGAGCAAGACTTTTAAAATGATGCCTCACAAGGTATACTTTGTACAAAACATATTAATCATATCACCATGGTGAATATGGAGGTTCCAGGGTGCTGCTTTGAGGTACAGAATGTCACAGGAGGAAAAATATAGGGTTCACAGTTACACATGCTATTTAGAAAAAAAGGAAAAAGATTCACCGTATATGCATTTCTAATACACTTTAAGGTTGAACTGCAATTTTGTTATAATGCATCTCTAGGATGGAAAGACATTAACTCGAAAAAAGCAATGCACACTGTTCCTCCTGAAAATGAGATGACTCCTTTCAAATTAGGCTATTTTGTTTTATATAGGGGTGTTTCTGATCTTCAGCAATGACTGGCCAAAGAGTAGTGAAATGTATTTTAGTAGCCAGTGTGATGCTGCAAATCCTAAAGTAAGCAAGTTTTGCACTGCCTGCTTCTGGACTTCAGAGGCATATTGTTTTTGAACTGATTAGGAGCAGTGTGGCTGGTATTTAGATAATGGTTAGAAGCTCAGAGGTCATACTGTGACTGAAAAATATTTTAAAACAAATAGACCTGAAATTATTTAACTTGTAAGTCATGGCCTAGACCTCAATAAACTTCTACTAGCATCTATCAGTTGAAATCAGAAGCCCTAAGAACATACATGAGGTGATAGTTTAAACATACTCCATCAATTTACAGGCTCTTTTAACTGGAAAACTAACTATCCTATTTTGGCTAGTCCCAGAAATGTGGAACAAGAAAGGTGGAGAAGTTACTTATCTTGTACAGTAATTTGAGTTCTACGAGATGTGTGCTCTATTGGAGATATTTGTCAGCAGCGTCTGCAGGTCCGCATCTGTGCCCTAGTCACTCTCATGCCCCAATACAAAAGTATATAGGGAAAGATCGACCCACCACCACATCTGTTCCTTCTCAATCATGGAAGTCCCAAGAAAGAGACTCCAAGGCAGACGGGAAGGAGGGCAGGTAGTGGAGCACCCATAGGGACAGACATCTCAAAGAACTCAAGTTATTGTGCAAGGTAAGTAACCTCTCCTTCGACTAGTGTCCTATAGGTGCTCCCATCAGGAGACTCCCAAGAAGTACCTCCATCATGGAGAAGGGTGCCAAGAAAGCAGATATAGTACAGACCATAGGAAAGCTGTGTCAGTCCTGGAATCAGGCATGAGAACATAATGCTGGCAAAATGTATGAGGTGAACACCAGGTGGCTGCCCTACAGATGTCTGAAATGGGTACTTTTTTGAGAAGTGCTACAGAGGTAGACTGTGCCCTGGTGGAATGAGTAATAACTCTCAGAGGAGAACAACCCCCAAGGCTTTTTAGCATTACAGCATCTGTAATCCATTTGGACAGTCTTTGAATAGAGATCGGATGTCCTTTCATTTGTTCTGCAAAAGAGACGAAGAATTTAGCGGATGCCTGAAAGGACCTAATCCTGTCAAGGCAAAAGCTTTTTTAATGTCCAGTGTATAGAGGCTCCCTTCTTCTCTTGAAGAGTGAGGTTTGGGGTAAAATACTAGTAGGTGAATTTCTTCATTAACATGGAATTCAGATGAGTTTAGGAAGGAAGTGAGAGTGGACACAGAGTCATCTTATCTTGGTAGAACATCATATATGGTGAGTCCGTCTTTAAGGACTGACGTTCCCCCACCCTCCTGGTGGAAATAATGGTGACAAGGAATGAGATCTTTAGGGACAAATGAAGGAGGAAACAACTCCCCAGAGGTTCAAATGTGGGTTTCCTTAGAGCACTGAAAACTAAGGCAATGTCCCATGGTGGAATTGTTTCCTTGATAGGAAGGAAGAGGTTGAATAGGCTTTTGCAATGGTGGGGTGGGCAAAGACTAAGAATCCTCTATGGAGAGTGAAATGCTGTGATGGAAGTGTGCACCCCAAACTATGAGGGAGGCATCTGTGGTGATAATCCTCGTGGGAGGGGCAGTACCAATGAAACTCCCATGCACACCTTTTGAGGATCCTTCCACCAGTTCATAGAATTGAGGACCTTCTGAGGTCTGGACACCTGCTTGGATAGATTGTGTCTGTTGGCTGTATAGACGGTTCTCAACCATGCTTAAGGACACAGAGTGAAGTCTTGCTAAGGGAGTCACAAATGTGCAGGCTGCTACATGGCCCAGAAGTTGCTGGCACACCCTTGCAGTGTTTTATAGACCCTCTTGTATTGTTGAGACAAGGTTGGCCATTGTGGTGAATCGGTCCCTGGTTCAGTATGCTCTGGCAGAAGAGGAGTCCAGAGTGGCTCTGATGAAGTCCATATGTTGTGTGGTGTTAGGGTAGACTTCTCCAAGTTGAAGTGGAGACCCAGAGAGTGATACAGAGACAGGGCCTTGCTGGTTGCTGTCTGTGCTTTCCCCAGGTAGGGAAAGACTATGATGCCTTTCTAGTGAAGATAGCTCCTGCTGCTGACAGAACTTTGGTAAAGACCTTTGGGGTGGCAGAGAGGCCAAAGAGTAGGATGCAATACTGGTAGTGGTCCCTGTCTACCACAAAATGTAGGAATAGTTTGTGTGAGGGATGAATGGTGACATGAAAATAAATATCCTAAAGGTTGAGGGAAACAAACCAATCTCCTGGATCCAGAGAGGGAATTGCTGTTGTTAGAGTCACCATTCTGAACCATTGGGAGTGGACAAAGGTATTTAAAGTCCTGAGGTCCAGGATGGATCTCCATCCCCCTCTTTTCTTCAGGACGAGGAAGTACCAAGAATAGAACCCTTTCCCGATGAAGTCTGGTGGGACAAGTTCGATCGCCCCCAGAACTAGGAGGGATTGTACCTCCTGCCACAAGAAGTCTTTGTGAGCGGTGTCCCTGAAGAGGAACGGGGGAGGAGGGTGATAGGGAGCTGAACTGGAGAAATCACCTCCAGGATCCATCCATCTGAGCTGATAGGAGCCCAGGAAGGTAGGAAATGGGAAAGATGATCGCCCTAATGGTGGGAGGAGAATAGGTGCTATGTTGAATCAGGAGCAGGAGATAATTCGTGACCCTCAACCACTGGGTCAAAACAGGCATTTTGAAGATGTCGCTGGCTGGGAGGTTGCTGAGGAGGAGGAGGATCATTTCTTATGGCTTGTCTACACTACCAAGTTTTGTTGACAAAACTTATGTCGACACCCAAAATTCGACAAAACAAAAATCGCCAAAGGGTGGCCACACTTGCTTCCTCTGTTGACAGATCATATCCACATTGGGGACACCATCAGCAGGGTGAGCAATGCACCGTGGGTATGTACCCCAGTGTTGTGGGAAGGAAGAGCTGATCGCTGCACATCTTGGGATTCTCTCCAAGTTCTCCTACAGCCCCCTCAGCTGCCGAGAGCAGCATCCTGAGTAGCTCTGTGAGCTCTCCGTGCTGAGGAATGGCAAAGCAGCACAGCAGTCTGTCCCCTTCCCCCTGCAGCAGCAGTCTGCCTGCTGCTGTGTTCCTAGTGCAGGGCAGAACAGGAGCATTCCAATGATTTGCTCTTTGTTCCCCAAAGGGAGCAGCACACAGATACTTCCCGGAGCTTTGAAAGGGGAGGGGCGCATGCCTGCAGGGAAACAGAGATCAAAACACTGAGCAGAGCAATCAGGGCAGGCATTGTGGGATACTGGCGGAAGACAGTTCTGTCGTCAAAACAATCAGCAGTGTCTACACTGGCTCTTTGTTGACAATAAAGGGAGGGGAAAAGACAAAAGTCTCTCATAGGGGTGGAAGTTTTTTGTCACCAAAACTGGGCGTTTTTCATGACAGAAGTCCCACTGCAGTGTGTACGCTCTTGCTGTTTTGTCACCAAAAGGCAGTTTTTGGCGACAAAACTTGCCAGTGTAGACAAGCCCTTAGGGAATCTGGGCTTCTTCCTGGGCAGTGCAGCCAGTGTTGTGGGCGAGATTGTTGAGCCATCTGTGACCTGGTGTATTTTCTTTTTGTTGCAAGAGCATTGATACTCAAGTGTAAAATTTAAAGAAGTCTTTGTGTTGTATAACGGTTAAAATACAAACAGTCAGCATTGCATGAGAAAATATACAAAGTAAATATGCTCATAACAAACTCTAATAAATTCTCAGGCAGCATTTTTCTTACTTTGCCTATCTGTAAATTTAGATTATTATCAATAAAAATATTTTTTCGTGGGTTTGTATTGTGGTAAAATTGATGTTAACTGAAATTTACTGTTTAAAAAGCTAAACCTTCCAAGCCTAAACATAATGGTGGAACAAGGAGAGGTGTAGAGACCAAACCATTGGTTTGCGGATCGAACATTGTGTTGCATTTAGAAATGCACCTATTAGCGTACAGCAGAGGTCTCAAACACGCGGCCCGCGGAGTTATTTGCTGCAACCCACCAAGCTCCCCGCACCCCTCCTTGGCCCCCCGGAGTTATTTCCTGCAGCCCCAAGCTCCCCTCACCTGCCTCCCCTCCCCCCCCCAGCATGCTGCGTCCCCGCTCCTCTGCCTACCTCCAGGCGCTTCCCGCCACCAAACAGCTGTTTGGCAGCACGTAGCGCTTTCCAGGAGGGAGGGGGGAGGTGCGGGGAGCCGTGTGCTCAGGGGAGGAGGCGGAGAAGAGGTGGGGCAGGGGTGGGGATTTGGGGAAGGGGTTGGAATAGGGGCAGGGAGGGGGCAGAGTTGGGGTGAGGACTTTGGGGAAGGGGCAGAGCCTCATGGAAGGGGTGGAGTGGGGGCCGGCCCGGGGGCAGCGGGGTGGGCTTTTGTACCTTTATATGAAAAGGTGTCCATGGTGCGGCCCTCGGGCCAATGTACTAGTTCTCATGTGGCCCTAGTGGTGATCTGAGTTTGAGATCCCTGGTGTACAGGGTGGTACAATGCATTAAGTGCACATTAAGCACTTGTCTCTTTAGGTCATGATTTTGGTGGCCTTAAAAACTTGCCCAGACCATACAGGCAGTTTCTGTTTAGAAGACTGAATTATCATGAATGCTGCAAATTATGAGAGAACATGGAAACTACAGCATTAATTCAAGTCACTGTGCCTTTCTAAAACACCATGGTACATGGTAAGTCTTGAGCATCAGCCTAGATTAGCAACTCTATATGATCTTTTTTTCCCTTTTGTGGCTTTAAATCAGACCTTTAACCTCTCTTTAATACTCCTTTTCACTCTGAATTTGCAGTTAGAAGTTTTTGAAAAGAACATTTCTTTGCCAAACAATTGATCTTTGTCCTCAAAACTAACCTTGAAATTTAAAGTCAAAGCCATTTTGCTAATCCATATGATGAAAACAAGCATTGTAGGCAATGTGATAAGGACATATTTGGCTAGACCAGGTTTCACAGCCTGTTATCGTTTCCCTAAACCCTTCAGGGTACAGGAGGTGAGATTATAAAGTGACAGCTCACACAGCCTGGCGGAGGAGATGGGATCCGGAGTTCAACTCTGGTGCAATGAGAATGAATGGCTTGTGGAAAAGGTAGAATAGCATGATTATCTTTAGAAACAACATTCAGTGTAGTATTTGCACAAGCAGTATTTTAAGGGTTGGATTTTTGCAATCAGTCAAATCTAAAGTGCCAAAAGCCTCTATTTACACTAGCTGATCAGAAAAAATCATCTTTTTTTGCCAGCAGCCATCCATATGCATCAACTCTACAACCCAAAGAAAACGTCTATTTTTTTTAGGTCACAGGTTTAGAAAATTTATGACAATCCAACAAAAAACTGTTAGCATCTGTGTGAGAACAAACAACTGCAACAAGAAAAATCATTCTGAAGACATACATTTGAAGAAAAAGGCTGCCTCAGGACCATGAAGTTGTCTCCTATGTGCTTATAAAGATATTCTCCTTCACTGAAAGAACAAAGCTATCAAGGCCATACAGATTTATGGCACTTCAAAGACTTGGCTGTTTCATGCCGGGAAAATGACAACTTCTAGGTTGAGATTTAAGACGCAAGGCATTTCAAAGTCAAACAGTCCTCAGGGTTCAAGACACACTGCATGCTATACTTTTTTGGGGGGATGGGAGGGTAAGAGGGATACGAGGAGAAAAGGGAAGAGGGAGTAACAAAAATGTTATTTATTATTAAGACAAATGCTAATCACCCAAATCCCATTATACTTTGACCAGAGGAATTTATTCCGGCTATATTTTCTAGTGAATGGTAGGCCTACCTATACAGAGGGTGTATATATATATGCTAATTTGTATAAAATTAATCATGCTAGTACAGGTACCTATCTCAGGAAAAGGTTTTATTCAGAATGCCAAAATCACGACACCAAGGTGAATATCTGTCGAGGGCTTTCTTCCTAGATTTTGAGGTTGTGGCTTCCCTTGGTACTACTACGGGGGTAACCTCAACCAACTCCAAAGAACTGTGGCTCAGTAGCTAAGGAGGCACTGCAACTACTGAAAAAGCATTAACCAGGCTTGAGTGGAAAATGATTCCCCACATGCAGCAAGATCACACAGACTCTGGGTGAGAGGAGGCAGTGCGTCCTATGGGCTATGGTGGGGAGAATCATAGAATCTTAGGACTGGAATGGACCTCGAGAGGTCATCTAGTCCAGTCCCCAGCACTCATGGCAGGACTAAGTATTATCTAGACCATCCCTGACAGGTATTTGTCTAACCTGCTCTTAAACATCTCCAATGATGGAGATTCCACAGCCTCCCTGGGCAATTTATTCCAGTGCTTAACCACCCTGACAGTTAGAAAGTTTTTTCCTAATGTCCAACCTAAACCTCCCTTGCTACAATTTAAGCCCATTGCTTCTTGTCCGATCCTCAGATGTCAAGGAGAACATTTTTTCTCCTTCCTCCTTGTAACAACCTTTTATGTACTTGAAAACTTATGTCCCCTCTCAGTCTTCTCTTCTCCAGTCTAAAACCCAATTTTTGAAATCTTTCCCCAGAGGTCATGTTTTCTAGACCTTTAATCGTTACTGTTGCTTTTCTCTAGACTTTCTCCAATTTGTTCACATCTTTCCTGAAATGTGGTGCCCAGAACTAGACACAATACTCCAGTTGAGGCCTAATCAGCGTGGAGTAGAGTGGAAGAATTACTTCTCATGTCTTGCTTACAACACTCCTGCTAATACATCCCAGAATGCTGTTGGCTTTTTTTGCAACAGTTACGCTGTTCACTCATATTTAGCTTGTGATCCACTATAGCCCCCAGACCCCTTTCTGCACTACTATTTCCTAGGCCCTCATTTCCCATTTTGTATGTGTGCAATTGTTTGTTCCTTCCTACGTGAAGTACTTTGCATTTGTTCTTATTGAATTTCATCCTGTTTACTTCAGACCATTTCTCCAGTTTGTCCAGATCATTTTGAATTGTAATCCTATCCTCCAAAGCACTTGCAAATCCCTTCCAGCTTGGTATCGTCCGCAAACTTTATAAGTGCACTCTCTATGCCAGGGGTAGGCAACCTATGGCACGTGTGCCGAAGGCGGCACGCAAGCTGATTTTCAGTGGCACTCACACTGCCCGGGTCCTGGCCACCAGTCCGGGGGGCTCTGCATTTTAATTTAATTTTAAATGAAACTTCTTAAACATTTTAAAAACCTTATTGACTTTACATACAACAATAGTTTAGTTATATATTATAGACTTATAGAAAGAGACCTTCTAAAAACGTTAAAATGTATCACTGGCACGCGAAACCTTAAATTAGAGTGAATAAATGAAGACTCGGCACACCACTTCTGAAAGGTTGCCGACCCCTGCTCTATGCTATTATCTAAAATAATTTATGAAGATATTGAACAGAACTGGACCTGGAGGACCCCTCTTAATGTACTTTTCCAGCTTGACTGTGAAACACTGATAACTACTTTCCGACCAGTTATGCACCTCCCCTATAGTAGCTCCATCTAAGTTGTATTTCCCTAGTTTGTTTCTGAGAAGGTCATGGGAGACAGTATTAAAGCCTTACTAAAGTCAAGATATACCATGTCTACCGCTTCCCCTCTATCCACAAGGCTTATTACCGTTAGGCACCATTAGGTTGGTTTGACATGATTTGTTCTTAACAAATCCATGCTGTTATTTGTCACCTTATTATCTTCTAGGTGTTTGCAAACTGATTGCTTAATTATTTGCTCCATTGTCTTTCTGGTTACTGACTGGTCTGTAATTCCCCATGTTGTCCTTACTTCCCTTTTTATAGATTGGCATTAGAACAGAGGTTCTCAAACTGGGGGTCGGGACCCCTCAGGGGGTTGCAAGGTTATTACATGGGGGGTCGTGAGCTGTCAACCTCCACTCCAAACCCCGCTTTGCCTCCAGCACTTATAATGGTGTTAAATATAAAAAAATGTGTTTTTAATTTATAAAGGGGGCTTGCACTCAGAGGCTTGCTATGTGAAAGGGGTCACCAGTACAGAAGTTTGAGAACCACTGCATTAGAAAGCCACAACTACCACTGTGAGTGTGTGTGGGGGTCCCAACAGCGCATCATACCCTGACAGTGGCACCAGAGCCTGCCCACTGAGTGTGGGGAATACAAAAAAAAACTCAGGCTGTGAATCATATTTGCCGACCTACCTACCCCATAGCTGGCATTGACTGCTGCTCCAGTGTGGTGCCGAATGGCCAGCAGAAGCTGGGTTTTCACATTGGTGGTGGGCAGCAGGGATGGGCCCACCAAGACTACTGCTCTGAGCCTGGCTGATGAGGGAGACATGGACCATTAATGTCTGATACAGGGAGTAGCAGCAGCCCATCTGAATTGTATGTTTTATGGGTGTCACGTGGGACACTGGAGAGTTGATGCCCTCTGAGCCACCATCTCAGGAAGGAAAACTGTCCTATGCTATATAATATATATCTAAAAAACCCATAAAAGACCATACCAACATCTTCCCATGACACACAAAGCCTGCCCCTCCCCCCCAGCAATATCAGGGAATTAGCTTCTGAACAGCCTAGAGGCAGAACCATCATCTGCTGGTATTCTAGAAGTTTAAGTCTCACCTCTCACATACGCAACCCAAATGTTCAAAGTTACACTGTAGGATGAATAATAGAATTCAGCACTTTGGTTTGGAACTACTTTATATTTTGTTTGTTAAATTACACTATTGCTACAGAAATAACTCAAAACCCTAAGAAAGCATTAATATTAAATTGAAGACAGTAAAGCGTTTGTTGCGCCTTCCCAAAACTCTGACTTGCCTGGTAAACAGGACTATGCTTGGAGATGAAACATTATTTTTAAACTGTTCTGAATCCCAACATAAACTATGATTCCTAAAATATTGCTGAATTTCAAGAAGAACAATTTGTAAAGCCTCAATATGCTTGGGGGAAAACAAACAAACATACTGCTCTCCTTTGACTAAAGTACAACAGCTGGTGCCGTCAGGCTATTTACGAACCAAACCTAAATAGATGTTTAAAATACCAGGAAACAGGAAACGGGGGGAGGGAGGAGTACACGTGTGCATCTGTAACCAGTGGACACAGAGAAGAGAGAGAACTGGAAAGGGAGAATCCCATCAGGACAAGAAATAAGAACTAGGGCAGATTGAAATTGATGAAGTTGTGTTGACAAAATAGCAAAAATGTTTAAATCTCATATTTGGATGGACTAATAACTATCTTGTCAGCACAGAAGCATGGTTTTCTTGATGGTGGCTTTTTTGGTTTTTTTTGGTACTTCTGTTGGTAAAAACTAAAATATGCCACCGTATTAATAATGATTTGTATTACAGTAGTGCCTAAATACCCCCAGTAGGCCTCACTGTACTAAGTGCTTTACATACTATAGTAAGGGACAGTTCATATCCTGAAGAGTTTATAATCTAAGTCAGGGGTCGGCAACCTCTGGCACGCGGCTCGCCAGGGTAAGCACCCTGGCGGGCCGGGCCAGTTTGTTTACCTGCCGCGTCGGCAGGTTCGGCCGATCGCGGCTCCCACTGGCCGCGGTTCGCCGCTCCGGGCCAACGGGGGCGACGGGAAGCCGCGGCCAGCACATCCCTCGCCCGCGCCGCTTCCCGCTGCCCCCATTGGCCNCCTGGCGAGCCGCGTGCCAGAGGTTGCCGACCCCTGATCTAAGTGATAGAGACAAATGATGGGAGAAAGGAGGTAGTTTTATCTTCCAGTTACAGACGTGGAATTCAAGAGATTAAAAACCATATTTTAAAAGGTAGGTAGGTTCCTAATTCACACTAAAACCAACAGGAGTTAGGTGCCTCAATACTTTAAAAAAATATGGCTCTAAGTGACTTGTCTGAGATCGAACAAAACACCAGTGGCAGACATAGGAATGGACCAAGATTTCCCAAATCTTGGTCACCATCCTAACCATGTGATCATGCTTTTTCATAGAGGAAGATCTGAGGCACAGAGCTGTGTCAAGATATTAAACAATCACAGTACAAGACCCTGATCTGGCTTTACAGTGCTCCTCTGGGAGTTCCAATCAATGAACCAACTCAGTCATAGAAGGAAACAATTTGAGTCTTAACAAATTTGAAGATTTTCACATGGCAGGAAAATAATTTATTTTTGAGAGTTTCATAGTAAGCAAAGGGAAACCATAGATGGATTTTGTGTGAGAATACACTGACCTGTTGCTATCAGTCCCACTTTAAGCAAACGAGGGGTAATAAAGGCATGCAAACCAATCAAAGACTGTCACTGTCATTCTACCTGACCTGCTGGGGATAAATTATGAGCAGGAGCAGTTGGGAGACAGATGCAAAACTCTGCATGTAGTTGGAGATGAGATGAGGGAAGGCAAATCTTAGCCCCTCAGTTCTCACTCTTCGTGGGAAAAAAGTCAGATGATGAGAAGAGTGTACAAGACAATGGGATACTTGAAGCATAAGTAAAAACTAATTTTTAAGAAGTTTTTTAATATTTCAGTCTCCCTTTAAATAGTTTCCCAGCAGTATGACATTTTACTTCATTTATAAAGTTAGCAAAAATGCTTGCTAACATGCATTTTAACAGAATTTTATTTTAAAGTTTTCTGGAGTTACAATTTCTCTGCTTTTCCTGTTAATCGATGTAATTCCAAGTACTATCATTGTTTTTTACTTCCATACTCTCTCCATACTGCTTTCTGGGTGATTACACATTTGATTAGTTCTCCTATATGAACCTTTCAGCTGTGTAGAAAATATAAACATAGTTTATGCAAACGTCATTCTTAAAGGTTAAGTCAAACACAATCAAAACTCAGACCAAGTTTTTGGGATCTACTTGTGTGAGCCAAATTGTAAGGAATAATTAAGAAAAATCTCATCTCTTTATACAAGAGGTGGGCAAATTACGGCCCGCGGGCCACATCTGGCCCGCAGGACCCTCCTGCCTGGCCACTGAGCTCCTGGCCCGGGAGGCTAGCCCCCGTCCCCTCCCCCGCTGTTCCCCCTTCCCCACAGCATCAGCTCACTCCGCTGCCGGCGCAGTGCTCTGTGCGGTAGGGCTGCGAACTCCTGGGGCAGCGCAGCTGCAGAGCCCGGCCTGACCCGGTGCTCTGTGCTGTGCGGTGGCGACGGCGTGGCTGGCTCCAGCCAGGCGGCGCCTCTGCAGCGCCGCCAAGCACCGGTGCTCCAGGCAGCGCGGTAAGGGGGCAGGGGGCGGGGGGGGGGGAGGGTTGGATAGAGGGCAGGGGAGTTCGGGTTGGTGGTCAGGGGGCGGGGGTGTGGATAGGGGGTGGGGCGCTCAGAGGGCGGGGAACAGGGGGGTTCACTGGGGGCAGGGGTCCTGGGGGGGCAGTCAGGAATGAGAGGAGGGGTTGGATGGGGTGGCGGGGGGCAGTCAGGGGCAGGGGTTCCGGGGGCAGTCGGGAGAAAGGGAGCAGAGGTGGTTGGATGGGGCAGGGGTCCCGGGAGGGCAGTCAGGAATGAGAGGAGGGGTTGGATGGGGTGGCGGGGGGCAGTCAGGGGCGGGGGTTCCAGGGGCAGTCAGGAGACAGGGAGAAGAGGTGGTTGGATGGGGCAGGGGTCCCGGGAGGGCAGTCAGGAATGAGAGGAGGGGTTGGATGGGGTGGCGGGGGGCAGTCAGGGGCAGGGGTTCCAGGGGCAGTCAGGAGACAGGGAGAAGAGGTGGTTGGATGGGGCAGGGGTCCCGGGAGGGCAGTCAGGAATGAGAGGAGGGGTTGGATGGGATGGCAGGGGGCAGTCAGGGTTGGGGCTTCCGGGGGCGGTCGGGGGACAGGGAGCAGGGGGTGGTGGATGGGGCAGGGGCCCATCAGGGAACAGGGGGTGGTGGACCCCCTCCCCTAACCGGCCCTCCATACAATTTCCAAAACCCGATGCGGCCCTCAGGCCAAAAAGTTTGCCCGTCCCTGCTTTATACACTGCCTTTTATTTGCAAAGCAACTCTCCTTGGCTATGCAATTTTAAGATACTGCTTGCAGCTGGCCACTTAAAGAATGCTATTATTGATAGATTCTCTTTGTGTGATAGGCTACACCAGGATGTATTATAAAAGGATATTCTATTATTGCAGCCTCACCAAGAGCTTGTTACTAATGGTACGAAGAGTTTCAGATGAGACTACTTAACTTCACCATTGGAGTTCAGTGAATAATTTCCTCTCTACCTCTGCTTATCTACTGGAGACAAGGGGCACTCCCATGCTAGTCAAACACAGAGCTTGAGGACAGCTTTGAATTAGGCTCTCTTATGTATTAGTACAATGGACAAATTTGCAGCACTATCAGCTTGGCCACCAAAGTAATTTTAATTAAGATGGTGATTTTTCTGAAAGGCAAAGGAGATCAGTGCTTTAATGTTTTCAATGGGCTTATTTCAGAATTTTCCTTTTCTTTATTTGGAAGTGATAACGTCCATTTGTTATGCTGCTGGTGAGATATAGGTCAAATAGCCAAGAATATACCCCTCTGCCCTAATAGTTTGCTGTCATATTTGCTGTGTGTAGATTTAAAACAAAGAGTCAGGTATCAATGACTTGTCTTGTTTACCTGTAGAGTGCCAAACAAAACTATAGTACTGTATTAATAAGTAGGGTGAACTTGTTTCACTTACTCTTCATAGGTCTGAAAATTTCACTCATGCTTGTAGGTTATGGGGTTTGCATTATGCAGGAGAATAGGCGGTATACAGGAGAACGGGAAAAAAGTAAAATCCAATCGGGTAAAGGAGCAGAGAATGAAAGTTATAATGGAAAAATTACAGTACAAATACCAGTACACTATGTACAGTGTATCCAACTTGTACCAGGTTAGCTTTCAGGGTTTGCTGTTCTGTCTCTAGTATGTATTGCAAACTTCCTTTGCACTTCTTTAAAAAAAAATTTTTTTCCTCTGTGATGCTTATGGAAATACCACTTGAAGAGTTTCTATTGGCATTTCCATTACAAATCCTGTTTCTGAAAGAGATATAAGCTCAGCTCCTAATGTTCAGCAGGATGAAATATGGTATGTAGAGTCTCAGACTATGAGAGTCTTTTTGGTTAAAGGAAAAATAACGTGGCTTAATATTTAGTTCAAAAGCCTGTAATTTCCTCCCTGCTTTGGTTTTAGATGCATTTCATGTCACCTTGGGGCACACGTGCGCGCACACACACACGCAACTCCCCCTTCTTGATTTTAACAAGTACATGGCAAAGTGTGCATATATCTACAGGAATAAACAAGCCTTCAGGGATTTCCTTAGTTGCTACTGTATGATCTTGTACGCACTGGGGCAACTCCCAACTTAAAGACTACAAACAATTTCTCTCTCTCGCTCTCTAATGAGTAGCACTGTTTTTTCATAGAAAAAGTTTTGCACTTCACCGTAGATAAGCCATGGCAAATTATGATCAAATCACAGATATGTGATCCATTTGTAAATAGCAAAAATTTCTGTCCTGACTCGTGTATTAGGCAGCAACATCCTTTCACCTTCTGCAGAGAGTCAGAAAGGAGAGGTTACTTACCTTACAGTAACTTGAGTTCTTCAAGATGTTTTGTTCCTACGTGTGCTCCACTGTAGGATGCATGCATGCCCATCAGACCAATATGATCTCCTTCTTTGAGAAGGTAACTGATTTTTTTAGACAAAGGAAATGCAGTAGATCTAATCTACCTGGATGTCAGTCAGACATTTGATACAGTTCCACAGGGGAAATTATTAGTTACATTGGAGAAGATGCGGATTAATAGGAGAATTGATGGAACTGGTTGAAGGGGCGACTACAATGGGTTTTACTGAAAGGTGAACTCTCAGGCTGGAGAGAGGTTACTAGTGGAGTTCCTCAGGGATCAGTCTTCAGACCAATCTTATTTAACATTTTTATTACTGACTTTAGCACAAAAAGTGAGTGTTTGCTATTAAAATTTGCAGATGACACAACGTTGGGAGGTATAGCCAATACGGAGGAGGACCGGAACATCATACAAGAAGATCTGGATGAACTTGTAAACTGGAATAATAGAAATAGAATGAAATGTACTAGTGCAAGGTCATGCATTTAGGAACTAACAACAAGAATTTCTACTATAAGCTGGGGATTTATCAGTTGGAAGGAGAAAGACCTGGTTATATTGGTTGATCACAGGATGACTATGAGCCATCAATGTGATGCAGCCATTAAAAAGGCTAATGCAGTCCTAGGATGCATCAGGCAAAGAATTTCCAGTAGAGATAGGGAAGTGTTAATACTATTATACAAGGCACTGGGGAGACCTCATCTGGAATACTGTGTGCAATTCTAGTCTCCCATGTTTAAGAAAGATGAATTCAAACTGGAACAGGGGCAGAGAAGGGATTCTAGGATGATCCAAGGAAGGGAAAACCTACCGTATAGAAGAGACTCAAAGAGCTTGGCTTGTTTAGTGTAACCAAACGAAGGCTGAGGGGAGATATGATTGCTTTCTATAAATACATCAGAGGGATAAATACTAGGGAGGGAGAGGAGTTATTTAAGTAAAGCGCCAATGTGGGCACAAGAACATATGGCTATAAACTGGCCATCAACAAGTTTAGGCTTGAAATTAGACAAAGGTTTCTAACAATCAGAGGAGTGAAGTTCTGGAACAACCTTCCAAGGGGAGCAGTGGGGACAAAAAGCCTAACTGGCTTCAAGACTGAGCTAGATAAGTTTATGGAGGGGATGGTATGATGGCACTGTGTACAATGGCACGTGGCCCATCCATGACTGCCTGTAGCACAAATCCCCAACATGTGGAGACAGGACACTAGATAGGGAGGGCTCTGAGTTACTACAGAGAATTCTTTCCCAGGTGTCTGGCTAGTGGGTCTTTGCCCACATGCTCAGGGCCTAACTGATCACCATATTTGGGGTCAGGAAGGAATTTTCCCCCAGGTCGGATTAGCTGAGATCCTGGAGGTTTTTTGCCTTCCTTTGCAGCATGGGTCATTTGCAAGTTTAAACTAGTGTAAATGGTGATTTCTCTGTAACTTGAAGTCTTTAAACCATGATTTGAGGATTTTTAGTAACTCAGCCAGAGGTTATGGGTCTATTTCAGGAATGGGTGGGTGAAGTTCTGTAGCCTGCAATGTGCAAGAGGTCAGACTGGATGATCACAATGGTCCCTTCTGACCTTAAAATCTATGCGCTCTTGGCCGCCTTGTGCCTCCAAATTAAGGCATATAGGGAGGCACAGGCTTGACACCACTGAGTTCCTTCTCAATTGCAAAGCAGAGCCTCTACAGCCGAGAGGAAGGCGTGCGGGAGGTAGACTAGTGATCGGGACAACACATCTTGAAGAACTCAAGTTATTGTAAGGTAAGTAACTGCGCCTATTTCTTCAAGCTTATGTCTCTACAGCTGCTCCACTGTAGGAGTCTCCAAAGCAGTAACTCAGCAAGGAGGTGGGCGCTCAGAAGGCAAGTTTAGGACAGTTCGGAGGACTGTATCAACAAAGATAGTATCTCTGGAAGCAGGTAAGATGGCACAATGCTTGGCAAAGGTATGGATAGAAGACCAAGTAGCAGACTTACAAATGTCTGTTTTGGGAAAGTCCTTCAATAGAGCCAAGGATGTGGGATGTGCTGTCACTGTGAAAAGGCTTCAGAGTAGCAGCCGTGTTAGTCTGTATCCGCAAAAAGAACAGGAGTACTTGTGGCACCTTAGAGACTAACAAATGTATTTGAGCATAAGCTTTCGTGGGCTACAGCCCACTTCATTGGATGCATAGAATGGAACACACAGAAAGAAGATATTTATACATACAGAGAACATGAAAAGGTGGGAGTAGCCATACCAACTGTAAGAGGCTCGATTATCACTTCAAAGGTTTTTTTCTCTCTCCTGCTGATGATAGCTCATCTCAATTGATTGGCCTCTTAGTGGTTTGAGCATTGGCCTGCTAAACCCAGGGTTGTGAGTTCAGTCCTTGAAGGGGCCATTTAGGGAACTGGGGTAAAAAATCTGTCTGGGGATTGGTCCTGCTTTGAGCAGGGGGTTGGACTAGATGACCTCCTGAGCTCCCTTCCAACCCTGATATTCTATGATTCTATCCTATGATCAAGCACGCCCAGGGACATAGACTTGAAGAAGACAGGAACAGTTGGTCTCTTTACTCCGCTGCAGACTGGAAGAGCAGCAGGTAAAAGCCACGTGAGTTTCCTCAAAATACAGGAAGTCAAGGAATTCATTAATCCTGTGACCCATCCGACAAGACACTAGCCTTAATTATGAACAACCAGTATGACTTACCTGAGACATTCTTTCTCGGTGCTTGGCTTCGAGTCTCTCCTTGGCTTTCTGGAAATAGGCATGCTCGTTCTCATCACCAGGTGTCTCCAAGTATTTGTCAACAGCGTCAGGAGTGCTGGCAGCTGTGGTGGGGACTAGGGTAGGAGTTTTATAGGAGAAAGGGGAAAAAAGCACAATTTAAGAAGTTTAGTATAAATAAAGTTCAATTGAACAAAGGAACAAACATCGTTCTTTTTCCAGTAGACTGAAGCCATTCAAGTAACTTCAGTCAGGAGACTAGCTTTATAAAACTTCTGTATCAAATATATATAAAAAATTGTGGCATAGGAGAAAGATTTCACCCTTTTTTTATAACTCAGGAAAAACTCTTCCACTCAGTACGTTACTTAACAGATTATGAGCTATTGGCAAAGGAAACATGCAAAGAGCAAACACACTTGGCACTATTTAAGGTACATAAACTGACAGCAGACACGTTTTTCAAAACCACATGCTTTATTTATTTATTTATAAAGATTAAAAACAAACGTACAACAAAACAAACACACTTTAAAGCATCTACAGAGACCATATAAACCACAACCATACTGCAGTCAAAGGACATTCTATTCAAAATCCCTCTCACTGGCATTCTGTCCTCAAAGATGTACTTTGTTTCCAATAACATGGATTAAAAAACCCTATGCTATTTAGTTGATCAGTGCATTGGAGGGTTAACAAGAATACTTCTTTTTTTAAAAGACACTCCTATGAGATAATCAACCTATTCTTCCATGGTTCAGTAGCAACCATCAACTGCTAAGTAACAAGGGAAAACATTTTCTAGTAGAGATTTACTGAAAATCATGGACTCCACAAGCATCTGCTATACTGCAATTTTTAGGGTTATTCCATAATTTTTTATTGCACTCTACCATATATTGAACCTTTTAAGATTTCATTTAAACAAAATGCACCTATTGCAAAGGTACAGCCATAACAACAATAGAAACAAATACAACCCTCCAGGAAAACACCAGCTGCAAAAAGTTGGACCTTTCTCTACTATGTTTATATGTAGTCCTTAAAGCCTGATTGGGCCTAATATTATTTTTCTTACTAAGTACAGTAACTCCTTGCTTAATGTTGTAGTTATGTTCCTGAAAAGTGCGACTTTAAGCGAAACGATGTTAAGCGAATCCAATTTCCCCATAAGAATTAATGTAAATGGGGGGGGGGTTAGGTTCCAGGGAAATTTTTTTCACCAGACAAAAGACTATATATGTATACATACACATACACATACACCTACACACACACACACACACACACACAGTATAAGTTTTAAACAAACAATTTAATACTGTACACAGCAATGATGATTGTGAAGCTTGGTTGAGGTGGTGAAGTCAGAGGGTGGGATATTTCCCAGGGAATGTCTTACTGCTAAATGATGAACTAGAACAGCTGAGCCCTCAAGGGTTAACACATTGTTGTTAATGTAGCCTCACACTCTACAAGGCAGCACAAATGGAGGGAGGGGAGACAGAATGGCAGACAGAGACACACACCATGTGTGTGTGTGTGAGAGAGAGATGCGCATTTCCCCTTTAAGTACACTGCCTTTTTAAGTAGATCAGCAAGTTGAGACAGCAGCTGCTGCCAGCATGCTCCCTCCGTCCTGAGCCCTGTCGTGTCCACCCCCTGCTCTATGGAGATTGGGTAAGCGGTGGGCAGGAGCAGGGGCGAGGGGGACATCCTGATATTAGCCACCTTCTTGCTCCCCCCCCCCCCCCCCCCCCCCCCCCCCCCCCCCNCGTCAGGAGTGCTGGCAGCTGTGGTGGGGACTAGGGTAGGAGTTTTATAGGAGAAAGGGGAAAAAAGCACAATTTAAGAAGTTTAGTATAAATAAAGTTCAATTGAACAAAGGAACAAACATCGTTCTTTTTCCAGTAGACTGAAGCCATTCAAGTAACTTCAGTCAGGAGACTAGCTTTATAAAACTTCTGTATCAAATATATATAAAAAATTGTGGCATAGGAGAAAGATTTCACCCTTTTTTTATAACTCAGGAAAAACTCTTCCACTCAGTACGTTACTTAACAGATTATGAGCTATTGGCAAAGGAAACATGCAAAGAGCAAACACACTTGGCACTATTTAAGGTACATAAACTGACAGCAGACACGTTTTTCAAAACCACATGCTTTATTTATTTATTTATAAAGATTAAAAACAAACGTACAACAAAACAAACACACTTTAAAGCATCTACAGAGACCATATAAACCACAACCATACTGCAGTCAAAGGACATTCTATTCAAAATCCCTCTCACTGGCATTCTGTCCTCAAAGATGTACTTTGTTTCCAATAACATGGATTAAAAAACCCTATGCTATTTAGTTGATCAGTGCATTGGAGGGTTAACAAGAATACTTCTTTTTTTAAAAGACACTCCTATGAGATAATCAACCTATTCTTCCATGGTTCAGTAGCAACCATCAACTGCTAAGTAACAAGGGAAAACATTTTCTAGTAGAGATTTACTGAAAATCATGGACTCCACAAGCATCTGCTATACTGCAATTTTTAGGGTTATTCCATAATTTTTTATTGCACTCTACCATATATTGAACCTTTTAAGATTTCATTTAAACAAAATGCACCTATTGCAAAGGTACAGCCATAACAACAATAGAAACAAATACAACCCTCCAGGAAAACACCAGCTGCAAAAAGTTGGACCTTTCTCTACTATGTTTATATGTAGTCCTTAAAGCCTGATTGGGCCTAATATTATTTTTCTTACTAAGTACAGTAACTCCTTGCTTAATGTTGTAGTTATGTTCCTGAAAAGTGCGACTTTAAGCGAAACGATGTTAAGCGAATCCAATTTCCCCATAAGAATTAATGTAAATGGGGGGGGGGTTAGGTTCCAGGGAAATTTTTTTCACCAGACAAAAGACTATATATGTATACATACACATACACATACACCTACACACACACACACACACACACACAGTATAAGTTTTAAACAAACAATTTAATACTGTACACAGCAATGATGATTGTGAAGCTTGGTTGAGGTGGTGAAGTCAGAGGGTGGGATATTTCCCAGGGAATGTCTTACTGCTAAATGATGAACTAGAACAGCTGAGCCCTCAAGGGTTAACACATTGTTGTTAATGTAGCCTCACACTCTACAAGGCAGCACAAATGGAGGGAGGGGAGACAGAATGGCAGACAGAGACACACACCATGTGTGTGTGTGTGAGAGAGAGATGCGCATTTCCCCTTTAAGTACACTGCCTTTTTAAGTAGATCAGCAAGTTGAGACAGCAGCTGCTGCCAGCATGCTCCCTCCGTCCTGAGCCCTGTCGTGTCCACCCCCTGCTCTATGGAGATTGGGTAAGCGGTGGGCAGGAGCAGGGGCGAGGGGGACATCCTGATATTAGCCACCTTCTTGCTCCCCCCCCCCCCCCCCCCCCCCCCCCCCCCCCCCCCCCCCCCCCCCCCCCCCCCNAGGGCAGGAGCAGCACATGGCAGGAGGGACAGCTGAACTGCCGGCAATTGATAGGCTGCTGGGCGGCTCCTGCACAGGGAACTGAGAGGGGGGCTGCCGGTCCACCCTGCTTCCAAGCCCCCACCACTCTTGGGGCTGCTCTTCCTGCAAGCAGTGGACAAAGCAGGCGGCTGCCAAACAACGTTATAAGGGAGCATCACGCAACTTTAAACAAGCATGTTCTCTAATTGATCAGCAACGAAACAACGTTAACTGGGATGACTAAGTGAGGAGTTACTGTACAGACAATTTCTTTTTACTATTATTATTTTAAACTCTCCTGTTCCTTGCCAGAAACCCCAATGTGAACGGAATGTTAAATTATACAATTACAATGCCAAAGAGTCAAGAAATGCAAAAGCTGTAATATTTTCTACTCTTGGAATAATTATGTAATTATGATGTAATGTAAATATAGCCCTATAATTCAGTCACCTACACATATTCACCCACATGGTTAGTAGCCAACATACATTTATTAATCATAATATTTTGTACATATGTAGTGTACAATAGTTCTTAAAACAATCCTGTGAGGAAAGTAAGGAGTTATTTCCATTTTACAGATAAGGAAACTGAGACACAAAGGTTCACTTACTTGCCTAACATCATGTAATCTGACAGTTTCAGAGTCAAGATTAGAACTCAGGAAAGTCCTAGCCCCTGATTCTTTGCTATGCTCATCAAACCAATCTGCCTCCAGTTGTCACACCACTAAACATAAATTTCACCCACAAACATACAACTTACATGGTTTGTGCTGGACGCCCATACTGTTTTTATTACAAAACTTTTATAGAGCGTCTTAAATTTACAAAATGCTTCACAAATGCAAGATAAGGCAAATAATTTGTTTCAGATTAAGACATTCCTGCTATGGTACAGTGTTCGCTATTGGAAAAATGTATTAGCACTGATGAATTCCAACTATGATCATTTGGAACTTCAACTGAGTGAAGAGAAAACTGTGTTTTTCTTAAATCATTTCAAAAATGCAACTTTCTACCTTTGTGGTTAATGTTTGTCACAATCATGTTTGATTTCCTCCATGTATTTCTCTTTGCTGAAACTACAGTTAATAAAACTTATTAAAAATGAAAAAAGTATAATTAAAATATGTATCACGAAGAAAAGTTTTAAGTGGAAAAAAGTGATTGAATGAAATAATTGTGCAATAAATATGTATGCAAATTTAACCTTTCATTTATTGCACCCAAAATCACGGGCATTTGGAATAATATAAGATCAATCAAGCCATGTATACATTTAAGGACAGATTTTCAAGAGCTCTTCTCCCATGTAGTTATCTAAATAAGGGGCAGATTTTCAGAAGTGTTCAATACCCAGTTTTCAGTCGGATACTTATGATCAGATTTTCTAAAGAGCTCAGCATATTGGGTGCTGAGCTGTTTTGAAAATCTGGACCCAACTGTGTGTATGCTGAGCACTTAAAAAAAAAAATCTGGTCACTAGTTGTGTACCCTAACAAAATTCATATCTGTGATTCTTCACTGATGCTACTCCACCCATGGTAGTAACTGTGGAAGTTGTAGCTAAGAGACAGATCAGACTTTTCACCAACATATACCTAACCCTGGTCAGAGCAGGTATCACTGGTGGAAAATAACGGCTATGAAGTTTGCTAGTAGAGGCACAGCCAATGTCGCTGCATCTAATAAACAATGTAGATCAAACTTACAAGATTGGGGGACTGTATCCTGAAATAGAGTTACACTGAAAAAGGACATAGGTGTCACCAGGATACACAATGAAACAACTGCTCCCAGTGAGATGTTGTAGCTAAGAGGGATAAAGCTATCCCTGGATGCATAAGCACAGGAACATCAAGAAGGACTAAAGGGGTGGTATTACCTCTGTATATGGAATTAGTGAGATCATTACTAGTATACTTTATCCAGTTCTGGAGTCCAAAGGATGTTGAAAAATGAATAAGGGTTCAGAAAAGAGCCACAAAAATGATTTGAGGTCTAGAAAATATGTCTTATAGCAAGGGACTTAAGAAGCTCAGTCTGTTTAGTTTATCCAAGAAAAAGTTAAACCATAACAATCACAAGAACCTATATAGGGAAGAGATTTCTGATAGAAGACCGTTCTTTAATTTAGCAGAAAAAGGCCTAATAAGGCCTAATGGCTGGAAGCCCAAGCTAGATAAATTCAGACCAGAAATAAGTTGCATATTTTTAACAGTGATGGTAATTAAGCTGGGTGTGTGTGAAATGTACCCAGGGACATGGTGGATTCTCCATTACTTGAATCTTTAAACCAAGACTGGATATCTTTCTAAAAGATAAGCTATAGCTCAGTCACAAGGGAGGGGTGAGGTTCAATGGCCTGTTTGAGGCAGGAGTCCTTCTGGCCTTACTATATTAATCTTATCTGCTGTTGCTAACAGAACTGGTGGAACTGCAGCAGTGCAGAACATCCAACACCAACCACCTTACTGCTGTCACACACAATGCACCACATACACAGGGCGTAAGCATCCCTGCAAGCACTGAAACATCAGGAATATTTGCAGTTATCCCAGAGTACTCCCTTAGGCAGCTGGCATGATGCCTGTAATATACGTCCATTTGCACCTGTTCTCATTTTTGGTTTGTCCCATTGCTTTCTTTGAATGGTCTGTCCTGCCCGAGAAGCTGTGTGTGCATTTCAAAGGGCAGAGCCTATGCCGTGCTACGCACCCACATTTGCAACGAGGATGAAAGAGTCACCAGCAACCTCTAGACCCAATGCCAGACCACATCTGGCCTGGTATCTATTAAAACAAGCACTGCCACCTTTGGGTCCCTCTGCCTGAGGAGATAAGGAGGCCGATTTTATCTTTTTTGTCTTCAATTTTTAAGTTTTAGCTCTGGTCCCTCCTATTTTATTTTCCAGATGAAATAACAGATTCCCCCTCTCTCGAGTTCTCTCCCTGAGAGACAGAAGCAGAAGTGATCTAGGTCAGGGACTGGAGCGAGGCCGCCCCTCCAGATGCTTCCATAGGGCCCAGCACATTCCTCCTCACCTACCTAATGCAGTGGAACCTCTGTGGCATACAGTGACAAATAGGGGCCGGAGAGAAATGAGAACACCGGAAGCCTGCACATAGCCATTAGACCAGTGACCCATCCAGTGCTCTGAGCTGTCAAAGGCATCACTGAAGAGTGGGCAGGAGTCAAATGAGAGTCAAATGAGAATATCAAATGAAATGATTAAGCTGACACATCAGTGCTTGCTGTCAACACTAGTCCAGCACCAGTCTAAGTAGAATCTCAGTGGTGGCGTGAATGCTTGGCACCACTGATAGAAATATTGTGTGGATGGGTGGTATGTTACAGGTGCACTAGGCATCTAAGCTTAACATCACCACTTACAAATATCTGAAGGGTATAAACATCAAGGACAGAGAGGAATTATTTAAGATTGTACAGAAAGTTTTAATTAAGAGTGAAGGAATTAAAGTGATCAAAGGAAAAGTTTAGAGTGTCTATTAGAACAGAATATTAACAACAGTGAGGTTCAGTAGAACGTGGAATAGTCTCCCAGTTGAAAAGGGAAAAGTTTTCTTGCTTGTGTCATTTAAAATTAGCACTCGCTTACCTGTAGGGAACAATCCTGCACTGTCAGTGGATGAATAAGATAACAATTTAAAAATAACAGGCAGAACACCAGTTAATCTGGCATCAGAGACTAGTAAAAACTTTCTTTAAAAAACAGAGGTCTGCTTAAAAATCAAGGTCACCACGCAATGTATTTATTTAGTGTATTCACAAAGTCCCAAAACAATGATATGAGAGTTCCCCATTTATCTCTCTCAAAGAGTATCAAAACCCACAGAGCTGGACTAATAGCAGTTTAAAGATTCCGGACTTAAAACAATCGACAAAAAAAAGAACATGACGAAGAAGAAACAATTACAACAGTACTGCTCTACTCTTACATAAGCAGAAGTATTTGTTAAAATCCTTAATTGCTCCCTTTAATGCAAGTTTTAATTTTCATTTGAATAATTTGGGGACATTAAATGATAGAGGTGTATCACTTCCCCCCCCCCCCCCCCCCCCCCCACTACCAACAGCAAATGTTATTGAGCAGACAGATATCAACAGCATGTACGAATACCTTAAATTTTTTTGCAATCTGTTCTCACTTTATGAAGATACTAGTAAATAAATGGAAGCTTCAATTTTCTATACTTTGCATTCCATCAGTTAAATTAGGTATACTGAGTATACAAAAGCTACTATGTGAACCTGAAAGAAAAAAATACCCCTCTACCCCGATATAACGCTGTCCTTGGGAGCCAAAAAATCTTACCGCGTTATAGGTGAAACCGTGTTATATCAAACTTGCTTTGATCCGCCGGAGTGCGCAGCCCTGCACCCCCCGGAATGCTGCTTTACCGCGTTATATCCGAATTCGTGTTATATCGGGGTAGAGGTGTATGTGCAAACTTGCTGGAAGGCAGAGGAGAAAAGGGCTTTTCCCCTATTCATATGGATCTTTTCTTCATGAATAATGCCTATGAGATTCTTATAGATTCCTGGACAGGTGGCGTAGAGGATATAAGCATCGGGTTTAATACAATAATAAATACAAGAAGAATAAAAATAATAATCATAATAAGTATTTTGAAAAAGCACTTGCAGATTAAAAAAAAGTTACTTATGCTTTAGGTATCTTTAAAATGTACTTAAATACAAATACAGAATACGTAAAATACATAAGTACAAGTATGTAGAGTACTTCAAAATACTTAGGTATGCACTTAAGTACATGGGAACACCGTCTCACACACATGTATAGCAACTCTCCCATCCACAAGATAACTGGATTTCACTGGAGCTATATATAATTTGTGAAGTGATGAATAGTAGTATATAAACATAATATAATATTCAGTGAATGAATAGATTACTTCTGAAATGCAATCTATTTAACTATATCATCAATGTAAGACTAAGGCCAAAGCTTTGTGTTCTGTGAACAAAATTTTGCTGTAAAAACATTCCAGTCCTCCTCTTTTCACCCCAGATGGTAAAAATGTAGATGAAATGGAATTGAGCATTAACATGAATGAATGTCTTAATGGGAGTTCAGGATATTATAAAATGGGCAGCTGAAATAGAAGGTTCTAACAAGGACAGGAATTTCAAACTGTAAGTATAATCAGCACAATTTAGCGCTCTGAATTTATCTGCACATTTCCCTGCATAGAAGTTTAGTCACATCTCAGATCTTCTGAACTTCAGAACTTAATTTAAAAAAATATCAGTATCTGCACTTGATAACTGTAACAAGACTAGTGATGGGCAAGACTCAATAAGGTCACATAAGTATCCAGAGGCTCTTATCCAAGCCTTTTAATTCTCCCTCTGAGTGAAAATTTAACAGCCCTCTGGTTATCTTTCCCTCCCCTGCAACTCTCCTTGTAAGGAAGGGTGTTGACGCATGTGGGTATAAATGAGATTGCGGACATGTCTGGAGTTGAAGACAGGAGATTTTTTCACAACCAAAGAAAAGGATTTGGTTTCGTCTGGTTCCCCCCCCAGAGAGCTACTTCCTTAAAGATGACCTCAAATGGGGGTGAGGGTGGGGGAGAGAGAGACTTTGAAAACATATGGAAAAGACTAAAATAAGGAGTAGGTTTCTTGGGGAATTTCTCCTGGTTTTTGTTAGAAATTCAGGGCTTGTCTAGTCTGGAAGATTCTGCGGAAAGTGGAGAACTAGTGAAATGATGAAATCAGAAGAGTCAAGATGCTGAAAGCTGAGCAGATGGAGGAGGGGGAGTGAGAAGGGTTTTGAGTCACACATGTTTAAAGAGCGTTTTGAACATATATTTAACTCTGACTGAACGCTTTGGAGAAGGAATGTCTTTGTTAAAGATCCTTTTTTAATTATGGTGCAGAAGCTCACAGTAAACATCCCTGAGACCCATAAAATTCCTCCAGCAAAACAGGGAAGACCGGACTTGACATACCTTAGAGTGGTCAGGACAATAAGCAAGTTATCTCTAAAAATATGTGTGCGCGCGCACACACATACAGAGACAACCCTCTTTCAGCTGTCCTTCATATGTCATAGGGCTGGTCCACACTAGGGGCGGGGATCGAAATAAGATACGCGACTTCAGCTACGAGAATAGCGTAGCTGAAGTCGAAGTATCCTATTTCGAATTTGGCGCGCTTACCTCGCGTCCTCGCAGCGCGGGATCGACGTCCGCGGCTCCCCCGTCGACTCCGCGAACTCCGCTCGCCCTGCTGGAGTTACGGAGTCGATGTGAGCGCGTTCGGGGATCGATGTATCGCGTCCAGACGAGACGCGATAGATCGATCCCCGCTACATCGATGGCTACCCGCCGATCCGGGCGGGTAGTGTGGACCTAGCCTAAGAGAAGTAATAATGGCACATTTGTAAAAATTACTTTGCAGATCACTTTAATAAAACAACATTTCACTGAAAGAACTATATGATATTGGCTAAGGGGAGAAGAGACATGGCAACCAGCTTCTCCTTCCTTTCCTCCCCCTCCAGATAGGAACTTTTCATCCAATTTGACTTGGGAGGCTTACACCCTTGTTCTCCCTCTATCCTACTGCTGATGCTGCTCTAGACTCATGCTGTGATGTGTGCTGGGGAGAGGAAGCAGGTGACAGAATCGGCTTGGAACATGAGGCTGCCCAGAAACTGGCCAGTGGGGAAAAGAACGTGGGTCGTGTAGAGTAACAAGATTTTTAAAGTTGACAGAACAGCCTCTGTTTTCAGGGGAAGTGGGCCTAAGGTTGTGGTTTTAGTGCTTCCATGCCACCCCTCACACTTGGGAGGACCTCCTCGTAAACATTTGCAAAACTAACACATCATCCTCTTTCAAATCCTTCCTTACAGCTCCGTGATGCTTATTAGAAAAACTTGACACCAGTTAGGCCATTGGTGGGCAATGACCACTGCTGATCTTGCTGACAAGTATAGAGTCTGTTTCCTTGCAACCCCCCATTTGTCTGTCTGTATCCATCCGTTTTCTTATACTTAGATTGCAAACTCCTTGGGGCAGGTACAGTCTCTTTGTTTTGTGTTTGTGTAGTACTTCACCCAGTGGGGTCCTGGTCCACGATGGTGGCTCTGGCACTACAGTAATATAAAAACTAAATCACACTGCTCCCTGTCGCATCGGTGCTGGAACTAAGGGTGCTGCCACACCCCCTGGCTTGAAGTGGTTTCCAGCATATACAAGGTTTACAATTTGATCCAATGACTCTCAGCACCCCCACTATAAAAACTGTCCCAGAACCGCTGCCCTGTCGCTCTCCTCAGGTAACCTACCCACCTCAGTCTCCTCCCCTGTCATCCTGTAGATTTGACTCGGTGCGGAGGAAGGCTAGCTCAAGATTTCATGCAGGAATTGGAGGCTCCCTGGGAAGTGAGTGGAGTAGAAAAGAAGAGGGTGGCAACACATGAAAAGCCTCTGAGTGGGTGGTGATCCCTCAGGGTCACTGCACATAGACAGCCTGCTGTCAATTTCACCAGCTCTACATGCTGGCTGCTGTTTCATGAAGCTAGTTTGCAGGGAGTGCCAAAAACCAGGACAAAACACTGCTAGTCTGTAAGAACTAACTGGACACAAGGAAAAGGTCCTGAACGTTGTAACATTCCTGGTTTTCATGGACATATCACCCTTAAGTGTCCCTCTCTATGGAAGGGAAGACACTGCTACCGCCCCTTTGGGTTTTAGATTAAGACTAGAGAACTAGGCTTCATTTCTCTTGATGTGTGAGGATGTGAAGTGGAGCTGGAGGAGGGAGTCAGGGTTGGGAGAGTAGGGGAGTTTTCTCTGCTTTTGTCCTTTATCTTAGAAACCTAAGCATAGTCTTCCTTAGCATTTTCAGGACTAGTCAATTTATAATTGTATTGCTGGCACTCTCTTTTGAGGCTCACACTGGCATGAAATAATCCAGTATGTGCTGGCTCATGGCTGGCTAATTAAATCAGATTAACTGTAAAACTTTGTAAATCTCTTATTACCTGGTGATCGTCCTGTAGTGATATCCCAGCACATTTATGTACATCCTTGCTTCTCCTAAATATAAAGTTATGGCTTCTTACCATGGACCAATATGCCTCTCTTTCTCTTGCTTTATCTTGTTCCATCTCTCAATTAGTAAATTTATTTTAAAAAATACACTACAGTTTTACAATCATAATTTTGTTTGCTTGCTTTCTGGACTTTTTTTTTAAATAGGACCGTAATACTCAGCTTTAGACTGAGTAATTTGTCCACATAAGAACTGTATTACTGTCACGTAAAACAGTCTCTCTCCTAAATTAGCAGTGAGAATGTTGAAAACTCATCTTCCCAAGATATTCCAAAAATAAATTTAGTGGAGGATGTGGGAAAGGATGAATTAATGAAAGCTTATGTTAAATGCTGTATCTGAATTTGTTTAGTCAGTGACTAAAAAGCTTTGACCTAAATCTTACATTGATGATATAGTTAAATAGATTGCATTTCAGAAGTAATCTATTCATTCAATGAATATTATATTATGTTTATATACTACTATTCATCCCAAGTCACTTCACAAATTATATACAGCTCCATTGAAATCCAGTCATCTTGTGGATGGGAGAGTTGCTATACATGTGCATGAAAGACAGTGTTCCCATGTACTTACGTGTATACCTAAGTATTTTAAAGTACTCTACATAATTGTACTTATGTATTTTAAGTATTCTGTATTTGTATTTAAGTACATTTTAAAAGTACCTAAAGCAGAAGTAACATTTTATTTTTATCTGCAAATGCTTTTTCAAAATACTTTAAAAAAAATAAAATCACATCCCTCCCAACTGCCCTGGATTCTGGTTGGGCCCTGGAACCCACTGTCCTACTCTGGGAGCTTCAGGTCCTGAGTTCAAAGCTCCATAACTTCAGGCAGACTTTATAAACATTGGTTGGGCCTGAACTGGGGCACTGCTCCAAAGCCATCCCAAGCTTTGGAGAATTACAGATCCGACTTCTGGAGCTGGGGAGCATCTCCTTTTAAAGTGTGTTTATTGAAGAACTCAAACAACATCTGTTGAAACCTGAGTTCAGGGCTGTGTACTATTCCTGTAACGGTGGATATCACGATCAATATCAGCATTTGGCATTATCACAAAAGATGACAACAAATTTCCAATACTCCATCCAATGGGCTGCCATACTGAGATGGAATTTAAGGGACACAAGAATCACCCAAATTAAAACTAGGCTAGGACACCAAGGCTAATGTATTTTCTATCGGAAAAATAGCCATTGTGTCTTGAGGCCAGATTTTCAGAAAAAGTATCACTTGCATTAGAACTGATCATATACATGGGGATTCATAAATTACACATTAAAAGGAGTCATGGCTAAGTCCCATGAATGAGACCAAACTTTTAGTTCCTCTCCATCTCCAACTTCAAAATGTTGCTGTACTTCTAAGGAAACAACAAAATGTCACTGAATTAGGCAAATGTGTCCGAAAAAGGTTAGAATGGCACACAATTGTCATAATTTCCACATTACAAAAAAGAAGTGAGGCCTTTGTGACTGAAATATCCCACATCTCTCCCTTTTTCAAATTTATGCTTTTCATGGGTTTTGTTTTAGGACATTCATGAGTTTAACTACAGCGATGTACAAGTACAGTTAAAAGTAATGGCGTTACACATCCATTGCTCCCTGGAAGTCCTTTCTTCTTCTCCTGTTTTTATTACCTTACCTCCTGTCCTGGCTCAAATGTCTTGTCACAAAAGTCTGTATACTGATTCTCTCATATTTATTCAATTAAGTATTCTACAGCTTAATTACACATCTTATCCTCCAAACTTCTATTTATTTGGACAGAAACATTATTAACGGTGCAGGGATGGAAAATTACTTCATATTTAATGCTTTGGAAATTATATTTACTTTCAAACTTACTTTGTAAAGCCTCAGCCTATCAGCCTTTGAAACGTTAGTTACATACCACTGCTGTACATCACAGCAAGGTAGAACATCCAAAGAAAATACAATTTGAGAGGAAGTTCACTACAATTCTGAGAAAAGCCATTTTGGGGGAAGGAAGTTTACCTTTCCCACACTATTCACCACCCAGTGACTGTACTGGCATTGATACTCTCTTCTAGTTAGCACAAAGCTAGCTTTCTGTGTAACATCTCTAAGATGCAGCCTTTCCTGTTCATCCACACAACAAAGCTAAACCCGTCATTCCGGCTCTCATCATCTTGCACCTTGATTACTGCAATATTCTTTTCTAGGGCTTTGAAAGTCACCTTGTTACCCCCTGCTTTTCACAAGAGGGGGGTCTTGCCTGTGGTGACTGGGTGTTAGGTCCCTAATAGCACCAGCTTTTCAGCCACAGGCCCTCTTCTGGGCTATGCCAGCCCCGCCTTTGCCTTGCAGATTAACAAAGAAATGTACCCCAGTTACCAAATCCCCTTGAAATAATACCCCTGTGACATCCAGCCCCTGACAGGGGCTACTTACGGAAATTACAGATCCTCTGCTCCCAAGGTTGCCAACTTTCTAATCGCACAAAACCGAACACACTTGCCCCGCCCCTTCTCCGAGGCCCCGCCCCCGCTTACTCCATCCCCCCTCCCTCCGTTGCTCATTCTCCCCTACCCTCACTCACTCATTTTCACCGGGCTGGGGCAGGGGGTTGGGATGTGGGCTCCAGGAGGCGCTTACCTCAGGTGGCTCCTGGAAACGGCCGGCATGTCCCTGTGGCCTCCGGGCGCAGGGGTGGCCAGGGGGCTCCATGTGTTGCCCTTGCCCGTAGTCACCGCCCCTGTAGTTCCCATTGGCTGCGGTTCCTGGCCAATGGGGCACCCAGGGACTTACCGACCTCTTCCGGGAGCGGCGCAGAGCCAGGGCAGGCAGGGAGCCTGCTTTAGCTCTGCCGACCGGACTTTTAACGGCCCAGTCAGCACTGCTGACCAGAGCCGCTAGCATCCCTTTTTAACCGGGCATTCTGGTAAAAAAACGGACATCGGGCAACTCTATCTGCTCCCAGTGCAATGTACCCCATTTTAGCAGTTTTAACTTAAATCACTGCTCCTGCGTAATGCACAGCACTTGTGAGCACTTATAATAAAACTTAAACAAATCTTCTTTTGAAACAAGAGAGTATGATGGAAGCAAATGGTTAGAATAGAAAACAAAATGACAAAACATGAACTAAGGTCTACACTTATTAATATTTACCTTTCCTATCTAATAAAGTAGTTTCCCCACACACAGGACAGCCTGTTGCAGGCTTCACAGGAACCGGGATCCAATCTTTCTTGGAAAACACTCCTGCTCAACAAGATGGCTCCTCAGTGAATGGATGCAGAGTGTCTTTGTCTGCCCTGTCATATACTGAATCAGTCTTTTGCCTTTATTCACAGACAGGGTGATCTCTGTCTGTTATGGTGTTCCTTTTTACCTGCATGTGGTTTTCATTATTTACAATTGTCTTTGATGGTTTTTCATTGACTGTTTTGGGTAGAGTTACCACCTTTGAAATGCAAAAAAAAGGCACTCCCCCTCACAAGGCAAGCCCACCGCAACCCCTACCCCCAACCACAATGCAACTCCGCAACACCTGCACCCTTCAACAGCTACTTATACAGTATCGAGAGAGATAACAGAGATAAAATGATGTTATCAATCTTCAGAGTAGCAGCCGTGTTAGTCTGTATCAGCAAAAAGAACAGGAGTACTTGTGGCACATTAGAGACTAACAAATTTATTTGAGCATAAGCTTTCGTGGGCTACAGCCCACTTCTTTGGATGCATAGAATGGAACAATCAGTAAGAAGATATTTATACATACAGAGAACATGAAAAGGTGGAAGTAGCCATACCAACTGTAAGAGGCTAATTAATTAAGAGAAGCTATTAACAGCAGGGGAGAAAAACTTTTGAAGTCATAATCAAGATGGCCCATTTCGGACAGTTGACACAAAAGTGTGAGGCTACTTCAACATGGGGAAATAGATTCAATTAGTGTAATGACCGAGCCATTCCCAGTCTCTGTTCAAACCTAAGTTAATGGTATCTAGTTTGCATATTAATTCAAGTTCAGCAGCTTCTCGTTGGAGTCTGTTTTTGAAGCTTTTCTGTTGCAAAATTGCCACCTTAACGTCTGTCACTGAGTGATTAGAGAGGTTGAAGTGTTCTCCTACTGGTTTTTGAATGTTATGATTCCTGATGTCAGATTTGTGTCCGTTTATTCTTTTGCGAAGAGACTGTCCGGTTTGGCCAATGTACATGGCAGAGGGGCATTGCTGGCACATGATGGCATATATCACATTGGTAGATGTGCAGGTGAACGAGCCCCTGATGGCATGGCTGATGTGATTAGGTCCTGTGATGGTGTCACTTGAATAGATATGTGGACAGAGTTGGCAGCGGGGTTTGTTGCAAGGGTAGGTTCCTGGGTTAGTGTTTTTGTTGTATGGTGTGTGGTTGCTGGTGAGTATTTGCTTCAGGTTGGGGGGCTGTCTGTAAGCGAGGACAGGTCTGTCTCCCAAGATCTGTGAGAGTGAGGGATCATCTTTCAGGATAGGTTGTAGATCTTTGATGATGCGCTGGAGAGGTTTTAGTTGGGGGCTAAAGGTGACGGCTAGTGGCGTTCTGTTATTTTCTTTGTTGGGCCTGTCCTGTAGTAGGTGACTTCTGGGTACTCTTCTGGCTCTGTCAATCTGTTTTTTCACTTCAGCAGGTGGGTATTGTAGTTTTAAGAATGCTTGATAGAGCTCTTGTAGGTGTTTGTCTCTGTCTGAGGGATTGGAACAAATAGGGTTGTATCTTAGAGCTTGGCTGTAAACAATGGATTGTGTGGTGTGTCCTGGATGGAAGCTGGAGGCATGTAGGTAAGTATAGCGGTCAGTAGGTTTCCGGTATAGGGTGGTGTTTATGTGACCATTGCTTATTAGCACAGTAGTGTCTAGGAAATGGACCGCTTGTGTGGACTGGTCTAGGCTGAGGTTGATGGTGGGATGGAAATTGTTGAAATCATGGTGGAATTCCTCATTTTCCATGGGTCCAGATGATGAAGATGTCATCAATGTAGCGCAAGTAGAGTAGGGGCGTTAGGGGACGAGAGCTAAGGAAGCATTGTTCTAAGTCAGCCATAAAAATGTTGGCATACTGTGGGGCCATGCGGGTACCCGTAGCAGTGCCACTAATTTGAAGGTATATATTGTCCCCAAATGTGAAATAGTTGTGGGTGAGGACAAAATCACAAAGGTCAGCCACCAAGTTTGCTGTGGCATTATCGGGGATACTGTTCCTGATAGCTTGTAGTCCATCTTTGGGTGGAATGTTGGTGTAGAGGGCTTCTACATCCATAGTGGCCAGGATGGTGTTTTCTGGAAGATCACCGATAGATTGTAGTTTCCTCAGGAAGTCAGTGGTGTCTCGAAGATAGCTGGGAGTGCTGGTAGCATAGGGCCTGAGGAGAGAGTCCACATAGCCAGACAATCCTGCTGTTAGGGTGNGGAGCTGCCTAGCAGCTTCTTGTTCATATTACACTAATTGAATCTATTTCCCCATGTTGAAGTAGCCTCACACTTTCGTGTCAACTGTCCGAAATGGGCCATCTTGATTATCACTTCAAAAGTTTTTCTCCCCTGCTGTTAATAGCTTCTCTTAATTAATTAACCTCTTACAGTTGGTATGGCTACTTCCACCTTTTCATGTTCTCTGTATGTATAAATATCTTCTTACTGATTGTTCCATTCTATACATCTGAAGAAGTGGGCTGTAGCCCACGAAAGCTTATGCTCAAATAAATTTGTTAGTCTAAGGTGCCACAAGTACTCCTGTTCTTTTTGCTGTTATCAATCTTCTTACTTAAACTGCAGAAGTGGGAACACTGCAGCATCTTTAGCTGGACACAGAAACTTTTAACTTTAGATATCCCCGTGTATTGTGATGATAATGCAAATCTTTAGACCCACATAAAAAAAACCCAGCAGATTAAATAATTTTTCTGGCAACTGGCAAATCTGTAAAAATACCGGTCAGGCCGGTCAAATACCAGCCAGATGGTAATCCTAGTTTGGGGATGGGGCAAGGGTAGGCAATTGAACAATACATTAGATAATCAGCCAGCCAAGGTGGGGTGACCACTCCCTCCCACTTGAATGGGTCATGACCAAGACACATGGTTACCTGGTGACTAACTTTTACTCCAAGACCATAAAGGCATAATTATATAATTACAATAGTTACATTATTCCTTAAATACTACCGGTACATACATCTCGCAATGATTATGAGCACGGATAAGTTACAAGCTTTCAGTAGAGACTTCACTAGCTACCCTTTATGGATAAATACCATGAACACAGTGTATTAGGTGTAGTGAGTTTGTCAGGTCTGAGATAGAGTTGCTTATAGAGAACAATGAACCCTTTGCCAGTTAGCCCCAATGGGCCTCTGCACCACAGGCTCAGGCCATGACCAGGGCTAGGCACTAAAGTACTACAAATAATAATAATAATAATAATAATAATAATAATAATAATAAAAAGTGTTACATAGTGGCTATACTGGGAAAGGAATTAAGGAAAGAAAAATACAAAATCCTCCCTCACTTGTGTTAAATACCTTGAGATTAATACTAAGAAGTGAAGGATGCAGAAGTACTTCAAGCATTTACCTCCTGCCAAACTGATAAAGGATGGACAAACCCCTTCAAAAATATCTTTGATCTCTTATACAGAAAAATAAATTCTTATTTGTAGAAAATTCCCAGGCAAACTAAATAACTGATCAGAATCTGAGAACCTTCTATTTGTTCTAGCCATGAAACTTGGCCAAAGTCAATTCCTACAAGTTGTAAGGGATGTTGTTAAAATCACTAATGTCTGAATCTACCATTTGATCAAACTCTTGCCATAACCTTATGCATGTTCACTTCTTTGTATTGTTGCTCTTGTGAATACTAATCCATCCATTAAGCATTCTAAAGTCAAAAAATCCAAATTCATTTTAAAGTGAAGTTTCATACCCTATGCTCATTCCACATATGGACCAAGGACAAGCCATGAGCCCAACTTACATTATTATAGTTTTAAGTGGCTTGTCCCATGTACACTGATTACTTATACTCAATAAGTCAGCTGTGACTAAACAGCCATAGCAGGTAATATACTTAAAAATAAATGTATAGATAAGATTCATTGGAGGACAAATCTCGAATAATTACAACAGAGAGACCTACATTCTTGTGATTGTCCCTGAGTCTCATCTTGCTAAAACTGGCATCAACTTCATCAAGACATGTGTCCTGTCTGTTTCCTGTGCCAGAGAAATAAAAGTCAGCAGTGGCAGGCAATCCACACAGGAGAGGGAACTGCCTCAGAAGACTTTCTTAAGCTAACCCCCAGAGCCAGTTTGACCCCTCTGTTAAGAATAGAGAGAGTGCCTAGATAATAAAATCGCCCTTGGTAGATTATACCTGGGGACTGGTTTAATATATATTTGTAATAAATTCACTTGTGTGTTTTATTCATTCAAATTGAAGACTTCACACTCACAAGGGGAAGAACGGAGCTGCAATGTCAAGCTTAGATTCACTTCTAACAAATATTAGGTTTTTGGGATTTAAAATTTTAGCGCTAGGCTTCTATACCTTAAATTACGCCCTCGGGAATGCTATGGTGAGTTAAGGCTGCAGCTGGCTTACTGTGATGAATCTTTCCCATCCATTCTGTACTGTCAGAAAGGCACTTCTTGGATGGAGCAACTTGCAAGCTCTGCTGCTTTTATATAGATATACTCCTGCCAATTACCCTATAAAACTCAAGAACAGTGAAAGGGCAATGCCATCCAGGGCAGATGAATGTGTTCTTGCTCATTTGCTTGTTTTCTGCCCTCAAGCCTGTTACCTGACCTCCATCTGTCTGGAGCACTCATCTGATAAATAAGATGGAAAGAGCCATTTAGTTCTTTAACTAAAAATTACATATATTTTGCCCATTCTGTTTACACAAATGCAGCAAAATATTTCAACTCCTTACTGCTAAATATACTCTGGATGTTGACATGGACATTTAGCTGTCAAAACATTTTACTCCCCGTTAATTAGAGGGATGTCAGGATCCAAAACAAACAGCAAACGGATCAAGAAATTTACTGAGAACTGGAAACTATGGTAGTGCCGTTTTACAGGCTTTCAGCATTTATTCTTGAAAGGGGTAGATTACAATGTGTGTTATATTTGAAGATATATTAAACCAGATAGTACATAGCATCTGTGATGTGATGTAACACAATTTTCTTGAAGTTTCACTAAGGAGCACGAATTCAAAGTGTTTTAAGAAATACTCTCTTGTCAACAGACACTGATGGTTTGATGCCAGTTTTGAAATCAATGTGAAATTGGCCTATGCGAAGAGTAACAGATTAAGACATACATGTTAGACTATCTACATCTTGTGCATAATAGCATAGTAGATTTGAAAAGAAAATATTTTGGTTTATATTGTATTTTAATTATTCAACAGATGTTCCTTAAAATAAAATTAGGGCCCTACCAAATTCACGTGAAATCTGGTCTCCCCCCATGAAATCTGTTTTTTTGTGTGCTTTTACCCTATACTATACAGATTTCATGGGGGAGGCCAGCGTTTCTCAAATTGGAGGTCCTGACCCAAAAGGGAGCTGCAGGGGGATCACAAGGTTATTTCAGGGGCGTCACGGTATTGCCACCCTTGCTTCTGTGCCGACTTCAGAGCTGGGCAGCTGGAGAGCAGCGGCTATTGGCCAGGCACCTGGCTCTGAAGGCAGCGCCCCACCAGTAGCAGCACAAGAAGTAGGTGTGGCAATACCATACCATGCTACCCTTACTCCTGTGCTGCTGCTGGTGGTGGCTCTGCCTTCAGAGGTGGGCTCCTGGCCAGCAGCTGCCGCCCTCCAGCTGTTGAGCTCTGAAGGCAGCGCCGCTGCCAGCAACAGCGCAGAAGTAAGGGCTGGTCTACACTGGGCAGGGTGGGGGGGGTGGGGAGGAGGAAACGATCTAAGATATGCAACTTCAGCTACGCTATTCGCGTAGCTGAAGTCGAAGTATCTTAGTTCGACTTACCTGGCCATCCTCACGGCGGCAAGTCGACCGCCGCGGCTCCTCCGTCGACTCCGCTTACTCCTCCTGCCGAGGTGGAGTACGGGCGTCGATTCGGGGATCGATTTATCGCATCTAGACGAGACGCGATAAATCGATCCCCGATAGACCGATTACTACCCGCTGATCTGGCGGGTAGTGTAGATGTGACCTAAGGGTAGCAATACCGCAACCCCCCCCTACAATAACCTTTGTGATCCCCCCGCAACTCCTTTTTGGGTCAGGACCCCTACAATTACAACTCTATGACATTTCAGATTTAAATAGCTGAAATAATGAAATTTACGATTTTTAAAATCCTATGACCATGAAATTGACCAGAATGGACCGTGAATTTGGTAGGGCCCTAAATAAAATGGATGATACTTATTTTAATTTTCCCTGCTTCAGATTACAGTTTAAAGCCAAAACATATACCACTTACTAAATACAATTACTGCTTAAATTGATGTAGATTTAGCAAGTTGATTAATTTTACTATTTTCAACATATATTGGGGGGATGTTATTCAATTCACACTCCACCCAAAATCCCATAGTGACTGGATGTTTATTCTAAAATGTCCAGCAATTGAACAATTAATGTTGACAATCAAAATGGTCATCATTAGGCCTTAGAATTTACACAACTGAAATGAATGGGATAGCTGGGCAAGTTCCATTGTTTTGGCAGCCTTAGCAACGAAGCCCAGCCCAGGAGCTAGATTTTTTCCTTTTCAAATGATATGTTAAATTCTTCAGAAATTGATGGTGCCACCAGAAAAATGATACTGATGTGTATTGCTGAATACGCCTACATTGTTGTTATGCAATTCTTGAAATGGGACTTAGGATGTCCTAAGTCTCTCAGGCTCTTCTGAAAATGTTAAATTATCCAGAGTTTGAAAGAGAGTCTGCATTAAGCAAATCTTCACAGCAAGCAACGTTCTTTAAGATTAACTGGTGGGACTCTTCAGTTTAATTGAAAATGGATTATTCTTTTGCTAATGCTAATATTGAGCCTTGGTAAGACTGGTCAATGCTACTGGAGGTAAATATCAGTGGATATTTTCCCTAAGAAATAACATTTGACTGCTGACACCGACATTTTACTTAAGAAATAAACGTCAGAGAACTGGTTTTTAGTGAGCAAGGAACCGTATATGTTAATGTGATCTTGACTCCCTTACATCTTTGAACAAAAGATATGCAATGTATTAAAATTTCTCAAAACCTATTTTCAAAAAAAGAACAATTAGCAACAACAATAATATGGTTGTACAATATGTATGTCATACATATTTGGCTTAAAATCAAGAACAAATGAAATATAGACCTACGGATATAATGATATTCTGAACTCACCAAATTGCAAATGCTGGAAGTACTACAGGGGCTGATAACATCATGTTATATTGTATTCCATCTTTGTTAAAATAAGTTAAACCTAACGGAGAGGCAGAATCCCCAAATCTCAAGTTCTTTGCCTTTGAAGAGTTGGGTCCAATTGTTAACGTGATTCATAAAGGATATATATTAAATAAGTGTTTCTGTTGTAGTTTAAGGACAGTTTAAAAAAAGAAAATCTGAAACCAATAAACCAAATCCTATAAGTGGTGAATTTATGATATGATGAAAATATAGAATTGGCTCCTTCAAAAATGGCGGCTCTGGTCTATTTTGACAATGGATATTCACATCAAGGTCATTTAATCTGAATTACTCATTTGACAGATCCTAATGGCTCCTCTGAAGTCACAATGGATACTAATGTAGTGGAAGTTTAAGTACTTAAACTTACATTGTACAATGTGTATGTTTTGTATTGAACATCCTTAATAATGATCAATATGGAGGGGGCACGTGCTCTGGAAGGCTAAAAGAATTGTTTCAGAGTAGCAGCCGTGTTAGTCTGTATCAGCAAAATGAACAGGAGTACTTGTGGCACCTTAGAGACTAACAAATTTATTTGAGCATAAGCTTTTGTGGGCTACAGCCCACTTCTTCGGATGCATAGAATGGAACATACAGTAAGAAGATATTTATACATACAGAGAACATGAGAAGGTGGAAGTAGCCATACCAACTGTAAGAGGCTAATTAATTAAGAGAAGCTATTAACAGCAGGGGAGAAAAATTGAATTGGTGATTGATATTTAAAACCTTTAGCCTCTAGGTTAATGGATCGATTCCAGCATAGTTCAGTGGTGAATGAAACCATGAGTTTTGCAATCTTAGCCCGTTCCCAGGAGACAAAAGTCTTTTTGACAAAACTCAGTACACTTAGCAGACCAATGATATACAGAGAGGCTAAGGATTGGAAGAACATAGGTTGTCCTCTCAGATGAAGGCTAAGGGACATCAGCAGGGTAGTGTGTGTGGGCGAGGGGGGGAGGGAGAGGAGAGGGAATGCTAGCCTTGCTCTATGGAGAGGGTGGCCCTGCACCTCTGCAAGTCCCACACAAGTTCTGTCAGTTTTGTCCCGTGTGGTCTTCTCTCCATTCAGACTTGCCCCATCTCAAGAGCTGCCATACATTGCCATCCTGGCTTCCCAGTGAATCCTCATATCCTTCTGACCCAGCCCTCCCCCGCACGTCGAAACAGGTTGATATGGAATCAAACTCACTGTGATTGAGCAATGAGCCTAACGGATGCTTAGCTGAATGGGCAGGCAACTGCTGACCAGTCTGCTTTGGCACCTGCACATATCCTACCCTGAACTAGAGATGAAATTTTACAGAACATTAGGGAAAAAAACAAAAACCTGTGTCTGGATGAGAATGAAGGACAGAGTAAATGAGTGAGTGTGCATGAGTATAGCATAGAGAACAAGGGGGAAATAGGAAGGTCAGAGTTAGAGAGGGAAGAAGAAAATGGGAGTAAATTGCAAGAGAGGGACGGGAAGGGAAGAATTGGGCGTCCAAGTCTGAAAATCTGGTCACCCAACTGTGGATAACGAAATCAGACTTCAGTCTCTAGGGCTGTCAATTGGACAACTTTCATGAGCAGTGAATTTACACACAGAAAAAGAGCACAACTGACCCTTATAAAACCTCAATTCTGAAATATTCCTCATTTTAAAAAAACCTTCAGGCATCAAATCTGCATTATGGAATACCAGATTGGATTTTCTCCCTCCCCACCAAAAAAAGCCTTCTCAGGATTCCCAAATGGGAATTCGCTGTCTTCATTGAACTAAAACCATGTAATAAATAGAAACCTAGGAAAGCATGTGTATCTCCATGTTAAAAAAAAAAAAGAAAAAAAAGAAAAAAGAGAGAGAGAGAAAGAATTATTTCCCTAATGGATTGGATTTATCGATCAATTTATTTTAGATCCACACCGATTCCTCTCTCTCTCTTTTTAAGCACTGTGCAAAAATTGCTGGGTTGACCATTCTAGAGATACAAGCCTTTTATCCACAGAACAGGCAGAGCACAGACAATAATAGGAAAAACTTCTCCACGCTTTCCCATCAATGAGGTGCAAACCTGATCTAACTGGACAAATCTGAGGGCGGAGGGTAGTCGCCAGTCCCATTTAATCCATGGCCTCCCTTCAAAGACCACGGACATGGTCACCAATTGTGTTGGTGGCCGTTCTGTTATGTGGACACCTGCTCACTTGGAAATGGACTAGAGCCAACTCATTCCATTTAGGTCATGGAACAAGCAGACAGCTTTCTGCCATGACTGACCTGTGCTGGATTCTACCGGGTAACCTAGAGAGGAAAGGCTCCACATCCCATTACCAATACTCTGAGCTTGAAACCTACCATCTTTTCAGATGGTCTCATAAAAGAGACCAAATATTCAAACATTTCCTCTTCAGTCATAGATGCCTCTTGGGTTGCTAAATGTTCAAACTCAACCCAAATATACATGATTATTTCAAGATATTATAAAAATAATTTTTAACATCACAGTATAGATTTAATTTATTTGCACTTTCAACCAATAGCATCTTTCCCTGTACTCCAGTTGACAATGTTGCTTAAACCAGAAATAAAAATTGTAATTAGAAGCTTTAGGTAAGGAACTAAGGCCCCATTCTGCAAGCTATGCCAGATGGGCAGACCTTGGCCTGCACAGAGCCACAGTGCAGTCAAAAGGGTTTGGACACAGAGATCCACCTGCTTGCAAGACTGGTACCTATCACAACACTCTAAAGGCCTAAAGTGCAACGTGTTTATAACACTATTTTCCTGATCCCACAAAAACTGTCTGGTCCTCACAGTAAGGCTGAGATGTACAATGTTTACCATGAAAAGCTCAGAATTTGCCAGAAAGATGCCAACGTTATTTTTCACTCATATTTCACTATGTAGTAACTGCAGGCAAACAGTGATTTTTTAAAAAAAGAGAGATCAATGTAGGCAAGTTTCAAAATCCTCTGCTGAGTGACCGACCATACGACAAACCCACAACACGATTCCCATAGCCATTTTCAATTTGGATTTCACTTTGCTGCACATTAACTATGCAGAAGAAACTGATTAATGAACTTCTCCTGGCAAAGGCACTCAGATATCATGGTGGTGGGTGCAATATCAGATTTAGACAGTGACTGGAGAAAGCTATACATTTTCCTTAACTTCCGTGCCGCTATGGACAATCAATGCTCCTGGATTATCTCTAAACCTGTGCAGGTGAGTCAGGTTCATTCCTATCATGGTTCCTCTCTCCTACTCAATAAACTAACTTTTTATAGTTATTTTTCTGCAACAAGACCCTTCCTCTATGGAGTCCCACAAGGCTCAGTTTCTCAGCTCTTTCCCTTGAACAATTTCTATCTTGGTCATCTCATCTTCAGTCTTAACTGCCATTTAAACTGATGATATTTAACTGCATGTGCTGTTGACATATTTAATTACTCCTCCCTCTGTCCACTCTCTATGCCTGTAATTATCAAATAAAACCATGGTTCCATCTCTGCTACCTGAAGCTAAATATTGCAAAATTAGAAATACTTTTCTAGGGGAAAAGGAGCATACTCAACAGCAGGAGGAGGATTAAGATTTATTGGAGCCCTGGGCACAAAGAACATTTCGACCCTCCAACATACCCCCTCACTATGGGGCCCTGACCCATGCTCCTCCTCTTCTCCCCAAAGCCCCCCTGCCAGGTTAGAAGCCCGGAGCTGGGCCGTGGTAAATGCTGCCCAGGGAACCCGGGACACTGTGGGGAGCCCCAGACCCGCCATCTGCCCTAGGTGGCATGCTCTGAGGGGGAGGTGACATGGGCCGGGGGCCGCTCTTGGGCATCTTGGCCCCCTGTCCAGGGCAAGTGGAGGGTCTGGGATTCCCCACAGCAGCCTGGGCAGCTCTTACCATGACTTGGCTCTGGCTTCTGGCCTGGCCAGGGGGCGGGGCCTTGAGGGGAAGGAGGAGGAGCAGGGGGCAGGGCCACAGTTCCAGTGCCAGTTGGGGGCGGGCCCTCACTTCTACACAGGTTCTGGCGCTCCTGGAGCCCAAAGAAGAAATTCATCTGTGGCAGGAGAGGAGCACTGACAGAAGATGCTGCTGCAGATACTGAATTGGGCACAAGGTTGCAGCCATTGAACCCCACTGTGCATGGAAACATTCTGGCAGGGGCGTGGTCTGAATTAGACACCTTGCTGCAAATTAGCGTTCTCTGTCCTTGCCTTTCCCTGGCAGCTGGATGGTGTTGGCAGAGGGGATTTGCTCGCTCTCTCTGTCCTCCCATTGACACGGTGGCTTCTCTGCATGCTGTCCCCGTAATGCTGGGAGAGGCAAGCCCTGAGTGCAATCTCCCCCGCCTCCCCACCCCAACATGGCAACGAGTCTCAGAGCACGGGTCAACTGACTGGGGGCTTGCAGGGCTTGAGCTGCGGAGCTGAAAACAGCAGTGTAGACATAGGGCTCAGAGGCAGGGTGGCTGCAGTGCAATTGGCTTATCACTAGGACCCAGAATGAGCTGGGGGAAGCGATCACTCAGTCCTGGCAGCAGGAAGTGAATTGCACTCTACAATTCTGGGCTTCAGCTGCGTGGGGTAGGGCTCCAGGCTTCAGATGGGGCTCGGGGGAGGGGAAGGAAGCACCCAGGCTCATGGCTTCAGCCCATGGGCGCTGGAATGGGGAGAGGACAGGGGGCCACTGCCATAAGGGCGAGCGAAGGGTGGGGGAGAGCGGGAGTGGGGCCTCGGGGGAAGAGGCAGTATGAGGGTGGGGTCTTGGGGACGAGGTGGAGCGGGGGAACCGGGGGGGGGGGGGGGGGGGGGNGTGCTGGTGGGCCCCTCCCCACTTCTAGGGAGCTTCCAGTGTTCCTGCAGCCCTGTGACTTCTGCTGGGGCTTGGAGCGCCCATTTTTCTGTGGGCCCCCAAATTGGCCGGGGCCTTTGGGCATGGGCCTGTGTGTTACTCCGCAGTTTCATCTACTCTCTCACTCACTTCTGGACATAAGACTTAAGAATTTACTATCTGTCTTTATCATATCCCTTATCCTTGATTCTGAACTTTACTTTTCTGTCATTCTTTATCTACATATGTGCCCATCACCAACACAATACCACCTGAGTTTGCTATTGCATCAACTCTACCTTGGCTAAAATTCTCATCCATACTTTCACCTTTCTTGCTATAAATCAACTCTCCACGGGCTTCCCAAGTCCCAGCTTTTCCTGGCACCAGCATGGAACATACAAACACAAAACTACAACCACATCACTCGTCCTCAGAGGACTCCATTAATGTCTTATTCAGTTCAGGACTCGGTTCAAAACTGCATTTTAATTCTTTTTGAAGAGTACTCTGAACTTGTTCCATCCTACACCATAATTCTTCTCTTTTTCTACTACTCCTATCTCACTTCTCTGGCACCTGCCTCCTCCATGTCCTTCCATACAATCTTGCTACTGCTGATGTGGACTCCTTCTCTGCAGCTTTTATCTGAATCCCTCTCCAACTCCCCAAATGTTTTGAAAAACTCATCTGCAAAATCCCCTTTTCTTGCTTGCCTACACCTCATGCCACTCTCCACCCCCAAACTCACTCACACACACTCTCACCTTTGTATTATTTAAAGCTTTTCTGGACACCATTCGTAGGATGTTCTACAAAATTAAGTCATGGTGGGTTCCTGCTAGTCTGGCTGCACTGCTCTTTTCTTGTGAGCAGGCTGGATATTGAAATATGCAATCATTCTTGTACATTTCATTTGTAAACGGAGGCTAGAATTCCTATGAATAAAGCAGACAAGGGGCTGTCCATGAATTATGGAACATATTGGGGCTGGAGGGTCCTTGATTTTGGATGTTTGTTTCAGTGTTACAAGGGGTGGGTGGGCCTTGAAAATTACCAAAACATGTCTTACATAATTTATGGACAGCCTCCAGGCATAGGAAAAGGGACAGTACAAGAGGTTCACAAGTCAAAACACACCCAGATTAAATTTAATCTTTGATTTATCAGCTTCAGTATTCCCCAGTGGGGGACAGCAACGCTTCACAAACTTAAGACTCAAGAGCGAGTATTCCTTCTTCATGAAAGTTAATCATTAAAATATATGGTGTATTAAACATAAAATAGGTAGCAAGTAATTCATATTAATGTGTATCATCACACTTGAAGACCTAAACCTCAAATGGCAAATCTGTTTCTTCTTTTCCTGTAGAAATATATATTTCCAAGTTACTTATTTACACACACACTCTAACAACCAGCATCCAAAAGGAAGAAGTGAATGCTTAATATTTAAGTGTGGAAATAAATATCATGACATTTTGATTTGTTTGTGTTGCTTTGATAAAAATAGGAACCCAAGTAAGGAAATACAATATAAAACAGCATTTTCATGGATCAGATATTATAAAACTATTTTAACTCACTTAAAGCTTCACTAACAACTGGATATAAATTTGGTTTTGAGGGTTTTTTTGCACATGCATAATACATGCATGAAGACAAACACACAGACACAGAAATGTAAATACACTTTTACAGAAAGACCTACATGAGACACCGTAGCTGTAAACTGCCTTGTTGATAGAAATGTTAGGACAAAATTTTCATTCCCTAGTTGCAAGACTCTTGCATCTACAACATAGATTAAAGAAGTCATCCACTGTCATGCTGGATTAGAAAGACAGACATTGAGTAATATTAATGAGTAAACACACACTATAGAACATGGGCAATTATAACATCTTGACAGAAATATGGTTAGTGGTAGCACAGGCCCATCCCAAGGATCAGAAAACAAATCTGTTACAAACAGCAGAGTCAGTGGCGAGAGAGAGAAAGACTGCTACAGGCTTGAGAGGTCCACTTACTGACGCTGCCACAGACTGCCATGCAGTATTCCTCAGAGTCAAAGTTGTTTCGGTTCCCACCACATCCGCCGTAAAAGAATGGTGCACACTTTCGTTCAGTCACATCATAGTACCAGCGGGAGATCATTGCTCGGCAAGGACCAGTCTCAGCTTGTTCAGAGCACACCTCTAATTATAGGAGATGTGGAGGAACTACATTTAGCATGAAAATGGTATTGTCTTGCTTTTCATCTACACAAGTTTACTTACATGTTCTAACTCTTGCACATTAGCTACAAAATGGATGTATCAAGGAAGGATCTCTCTCTTTCACAAAGTAATTCAATTACTACACTTTAACTCACTATCTATAAATAGTCTCTAAAACAATGTATTCTCATCTGGATTAACACAACTAAATCCCTCCTGCTCTATACACAATTTTTGTACTTGTATATCTATTTTGGTTAGTGGCATGATTATTTACTTAAATAGTTATACTGGTATAACCCCTAGTGTGGACATAGTTATACTGGATAAAGTTGTCTTATGGTTCCCCATCCCTTATGGGAGTCGCTATACCAGTGTCCACACGAGGGATGTTGTATCACTATAACTGTACTGGTACAGTTAAAGCAGTACAACCTTTGTGTGTGGACAAGCCCTTAATTGGCGTTTTGCCCATGAGGAAGTTTGAATAATTATCTTTGGAAAAACTCTTGATGGCAGGAAACATCTACACATCAAACTATTAAAAAATACATCTAAAATACTGAGATTTCTTGGCTTGTAAAGAGGCTCTATATAAATGATACAGGGAGTAAAATTCCTTCCATATGCATACACAATCATTTTGGTTGAAACTCCCTCATATGTAGAGGCTCAGTGCAAGGCTTATATACCACTTAAATCCACAAAAGCCCTCAAAATAAGATTTAAATGGTGCGCTGGCTTTGTGAATAGGGCTGATTCTCCTCCTTACTTAACATATTAAACGACAGTACGAAATCTGCTTTGAACATATATCATGATTTGTGTGTCTCAGTTTTCACTGGGAGCTAGACCAGTCACCGCATTTGCATTGAAACTCAATGGGAAATCTGTGGGGAACTGAGTTGTACAAATTAAGATCAAAGAATAAAAAGTGAATGCAGGAACTCTGTCCTTAAATTGGAATTCAGCCCATCACCTGGGTACATATATAACCTTTTACCAATAATGTTCCAAACAGGAAAAACAGCGTTCACATTCAGCATGCTGTATATCATTTGCAAAATTGTAGAACATGAAACACCAGTACTTCCCCCTCTATGCTTCCATCAGACATGGGTTCAAAATAATGGCAGACACTGGTAACTTATCTACAACTGTTTCTAACATTACTTTACAAGTCTTAATTTTGTGGAAGGCTGACTCCTTACTATTGAAATGGGGTCTCCTCCTTGGTCACCTCAACACCTGCTAGTGTATGTAGCACTGGAAATCTCCACACACTCATCACCCCTGAGAGGCTCTCACTGGCATTAGCCCAGATTTGGGGAGTCTCATTGGCTGCTTCACAGCCTCTTTCCTTCTAGGCTGTTTGGTTCATCTCTGTTTAGCATATAACCCTTCCCACCTCTTTTCTGCAGGATGCATTTTATATCAAATTGCTGTCAGTAATCAACACATGTGTACATTTACATTAATAATTATTTACTGTAAAACATTTATGATTGATCCAACATAAAGCTTTACATATACACATCAACAGTGTATTAGGCACTTACACAGTTTAGTTTGTAGAAATGAATGAAATAAGTTATGGTAGAGGAGACTTAGCTTCTTACTTTTAAAATCCAGGACAGGTGTGATTAATAGTACACAGGGTTTTCCATACCAGTTACTCTTGCTTGATTTTTACATAACATAGTTATAGTCTACACACAAAGTAACTTTGCCTGGCTTTGAATACATGGAGGAACCTCATAAATTTCATTTTAAAAATTAATCACTGGTAGAGTGATTGACATTAAAGAGACAGGTATAATCAAGAACAGTTTTACTGAAAGAATACCAAATTTCAAGAACACAGGGCCTCAGCAATTTGTTGTCCTCTTAAAAAATAATTCAGTTAATGCAACTGTCGGTCAACCTCAATATATAAAGAAGTAAATGCCTTCTAGGATTCCCTTGATACATCTAAATTTTGTTATGAAGTGTAAGTTATTTTATCATTTTATATTTCACACACTCTTATCAGTATGTGAAAGTTCCAAAGACTCACTTTAGTATTTCCTTTATAATCTCTGGGCTTGTCTCCACTTACCGGGGGATTGACGCACGGCGATCGATCCACTGGAGATCAATTTTGTGGGTCTAATGAAGATCCGCTAAATCGACCGCTGATTGCTCTCCCGTAGAGCCAGCGTGGTGTAGGTACCGCAGTAAGTCGACCTAAGGTATGTCGACTCCAGCTATGTTATCCATGGAGCTGGAGTTGCATAACTCAGGTCAACTTAGCCCAACAGTGTAGACCTGCCCTTGCTCTCTAAGGCAGGTTGATCCCCCGGAAAGTGGGGACAATCCCTAAATGTCTCACACATAGGAACAATAAAAGCAATGACTTTTAGTATCCTGTATATTTTTGCTACCTACATAATGTGGAAAAAAAAAAAGGAAGATGATAACCCATCAGTGAAATAATGGCAATGATAATCAGGAATCAACTCTTGGGGCACTACAGATATTTATACATATTAAGCATTCATTTGATTGGCAGTCAAAAAAATGCCATTGAGTTTAAGAGTTAATCTTTAGGAGCCTGGCAGTAGAATCAGTTTGCATGAAAATGGAAAATACAGCCCTTTAGAGAGTGACTACTTAATCATGAAATTAAATCAGACTCCCTACTTGAACTTAATGCAGGGCTAGAAGCCATGCCTTCCTTTCCCCTCCCCATGGCGAAGCTGGTGCTACCACAGGGCAAAATCCCACTCTCAGATCTACATCGTAGGTCTTGACACCTTGCATGGATGGTGTTCCATTGCCAGGAGACTGGAATATCAGAACATAGATCTGCTGTGTGGGGATGAGAGGAGAATTGAACACCTAGAGATTAATAATAATGCAGGATACAAACATGGGGCTAGATCGTCACTTTATGACTGGCCCTGATCACGGCAGCAGACTGTAATTCAGAGTCAATATTCCTCCTGGTCTCCCCTCTGCTTGCCCTTGTCATCTCTACTGGGATGGAAGAAGAGTAGCTTTCCCTCCCTTGCTGAAACCCATGGTACACATAACCCTTGTAAGACAGTAAGGTGGTGCCTTATAACCTAAGTCTTTTGCATGGGTGCATAGAGCTAGTGAAGATTTATCCCATCATCTGTGCGCGATGGTACACTCACAGTTAGCAGCAGAGAGTACATATTGCACAATCATGTCATTTAGAATTAAAAACATTCTTTGCATTTAATTTTTTCCCCAAAAATACAAAAGAAGGCTCACTAGTAAGGCCACACTGGGAACAAATTATCTGTGATAACTAGAAAAATTAAATTACACTGTGGCAAAATGCTAACTTTCATCTTTTAATCTTGTTTCTGAGAACTGATTAAGAACTGAAGCAATTCTTTGCCTTTGGCTGCAAGAAAGCAAGGCAAATTAAAGGGAGAGCTTTTTGTGTAGTGCTTGTTATAGCTAAAAGTTCTGAACAGTTCAAGTTCTAACCTGATGTTTTCACATGCTCAGACTTTCTCAAACAAGCCACCTTTGGTACTCAAAATTTCCAATGTGTTGTCCTTGCCCAGAAATGAGGGTTTCCTGTTGCCAGCCCCTCCAGAAAATTTGTGCTAAATGTTTATTTAAAGCTCAATTTTTTGGTTCTAATGGGCAGAAAATGATTTATGTTTCCTATTTGACAAAATTGCCATACTTTTTCCACACAAGTAACTAAAAAACAGCTGAACTTTTAATATAGCCGGTAAATATCTCTCTCACTGAGGGATATCTCCATAACAGTTTTTCAAATGACTAGATAATGAAGTTATTGATTGAAAAGCAGCTACTGAACAGGCACAGTAAAACATTTTGAGTGATCAAATTTAGAAGCATACACTTTTCAAACATTTGGACTTTTGGATTTACAGCTGCTTAAACCAAGCTATTTCATAAGTGCTCACTGATCAATGTGTCATTAATAGAGCTAGTTGCAACTTTTTTGGGAAAAGTTTTCATGCTTAAAGATAAAATTCTCTGTATGTTTTTCATACAAATGTTTTTTTCATATTATATTTTCCTATGAAAAATGTTTCAAAATTACAATTTCCCCATCGGAAGTGACAACTTCTGTTTTGAATCAGAGGGGTAGCCATGTTAGTCTGGATCTGTAAGAAGCAACAGAGAGTCCTGTGGCACCTTTAAGACTAACAGATGTATTGGAGCTCACAGGCCTCTCTGTTGCAATTTCTGTTTTGACCTTTTGAATTAAAATGTTGTTTCATTTTTGTTTTTTGAAACTGAAAAACTGACACAAAATAATACCTAGCACTTAACAGTCAATAGTAATACCTAGCTTTATTACAAAAGAAATAGGTATGATTTTGCTCACTTTACAGAAATTTAAAGTTACATTTTTAAGTTGAAATGAAATGAACATTTTTGCTTCATTTCAAAATGTTAATTTGAACCAAATGTTTCTGGTTTTCTTTTTTCAAAATGGTTTAAAACCTTCTGTGGGAAAACCAAAATTTTTCAACTGAAAAATTTCAAATGAAATTTCTCATAGGAAAACATTCACTTTTCTGACCAGTTCTTATTTTGTCACCTTAAGGGCCTATTCCACCTTAAACATTTTAAAGATGACTTAACAGGATCTGAGCACACTGAAATGTGGGTGTAGCCTGTTTCACTCTTAAAAAAAAATCTAGGGAATGAAATCTGAAAATATCCACTGTATTTCTTTAAAGACAAAAATGGGAATTAGACAACCAACTGGCTTCCAGGGGAGCTAAGTTTCTAACTCTACTTAGTGCCTTTGGAAATCTCAAAGACCCATACAGTTAAATTAATCAACAATCAGGAAAAGCAAAAGTCAAGGTTCCATAACTTTGCTCTATTGTAATTATCCAGCATTTTCCAATATTTTTTCCAATGACATCAACACTTTGACCTTCTACAGGACCTTCCATCTGGGAATCCCAAAGCTCTTCTTTAAAAATATGTAAAATTCACCCTAACAACAGCCCTATGATGCAGCCAAGTCCCAGTTTCATAGTGAAGTTAGGTGACTTGCACCCAGAAAGTCTTTGGCAGAGAAAGGGAACAAAACCCAAATCTCCTGACTCCCAATACTATGCTTTATCTCCAAGACTATCCTCTGAATGTGCAGCTTCATATTACTATTTATGTCATAAAATGGAAAGTGTATATAATAAAATATGCCACAGTGTGTGATAAAGACAAGTTATTGCAGATAGCCACTGAAATACAAGCCGTTTAAATATTATGAGTCTATCTGTGCAACCTTTATGTTGTATTCATGTAGACCCAGATTCAGCAAAGCACTTTAGCATGGGCTTAAAATTAAACACATGCTTAAGCACTTTGGTGAGTAGGGATTTACTTAAGCATGTGTTTGATGAACTGGGGCCGTATTTTTTTGTATTTTTATAAGGTGTAAAATAAAATATATTTTATAATCTATATTCCACTATAAAACTGCAATGTAGATGATTAATGTAACAAAATGGGCAAAAGAATCAAATCGCCCTAGCAAATGTAACATCATCGAAGTGTCTGCTCAACATCATTAGGTACTACAATTTAGGATTCCAATCAGTACTTTTGCCATTCCCTTAATTTGGGTTATTTGTACACCTCTATGGATGTACCAACATATATATCAGGAGCATTACTCTCCTGTATGTAACTACTTCAGAGATACAGAACTATGTTTTAAATAAAGTTTACTCCTTTGTTGATTTTGTTTGTACTTATACTTTCCTTAGTCAAAAATCTATGCTGTTCTGCTACATGGATTATTCCCAAGGGAATATTTAAAGAAGAAATTATTCATTCTGAATATATGCCTGAAACCAGCAGCCAAATTTTAATTTGAACATTCAAAGACAAAAACTAATTACCTAAGAGGTTTTTGGAATTCAGCAGGAGGCAGCTGTGGAGCTGGCACCAGCTCTGGGAATAAAGCCTATGCATTAGCTACACAACAGCATTGATACTTTCTAGAGAGAATTTTTTTTTTTTTAAAAGGCTCAACAATTAGTTATAAATGCAATGCCAAAGAACAATTCTTTAAAACAGTTAAATACCTTAAAATTGTAATTGCCAGTTAAGATTGAATCTCTCTCTCTAATGTTGACTTGGAGCCTACTCGCGGGGAATAATTGGGGCATAAATAAAATATAGTTGTATACTGTGCCTAAAATACAAAGCCTTCCAATTCCAATGTATAAGAAATGTATAAAACATATTTTCATTTTATTTGTGTGAAGAGTAACTTCACTCAGAACCAAGATGTCAAGTGGCAAAGAAAGGACAGCTTGAACGTAAGACTAGATCAACAAATTTCCACATTTAATGTATGTTTTAGAAGAGATGCAGCTTTCCCGTAACACTATGATTTTATTAACATAGCAGACACATTGACTGAGAAGGTTAGCACAGAAATGCATTTCACTCATCCAAAAGACTTATCCCCACAGATGATGATAATGTAGGATAATATTAAACAGATTAGTAAATAAAACCAAAGCTTTAGATCATTACAGTTTCAGTACATTAAAATGATATTTTCTGTTGGAGAATCAGATTAGCGGAGGACAGAATTCAATAAGTATAGCATAGATCATAATGAAATTTTTCATCCTTATGTAAAACAGCAGAACTGCTCTATAAAGTATTCCAATATGTTTGTCCTTGGCCCAGAATTTTAATTAAAAAACATGTTCTTTTATGATTCAGCAGTCCTGGTTAACAGCGAAAAAGATTTCATTTGATGTAAGACCACTTAAAGATGTCCTTTTATGGAGGGACAACTGAATTTTAAATCAAAACATCCAATTAAATTCATAGTTGTACTAATCAAAATGTACCAATACATGGTTCTCTATAACCAATGCTAGACTGAGCATATTAACATTCATAAGAGTAAGGAAAATCACACATGCTTTTTGTCAATTGACAGATAGTTATAACATTGGACACTATTGTACAATGTCTAGGTATTTTCTTAAAATGCAATATGAGCGTCTATTATCCCTTTTCAAATTCTTTCACCCAAGCAGACGACCAATCAAATTCACCGTAAGTTAGGTGAAGAAAATCATAAAACGTTTTGACGCTTAAACCAAGGTAATAACAACATTTCACAGAAGAAAAGAAGGAAAAGCAATTAAGTCAATGTGGGCTAAAGCAGAACTGATTTTGAACAAGGCATTAATACTCCAATACTATATCAAAGCCCGCAATAGACAGGACTAGCACTTCCCTATAATAAGCTAAATAACTTGCCTTGTAATAGGTAGCAACTGTCACTGAATGGATTTAAAGAATCTATGAAATGTATAAGGGAATAGCAAACAAGATACAGTAGAGCAATAAGGCTAACAGCTGCCATACCTAATGCATGTCACTTCTCTTTTGCTAGAAAGCTGGCTCAGATTCCCATGTGCAACTGCAGGTTACAAACATATTCAAAATGCCACATCAAGCAGCACCACTTCAATTCTTTCCTAAATATTTGAACAAATCTGTTTGAATTAAGGGATGGTGAAATCATTGCTAACTGGCAACACTACGAAAACCAGGTGGTCAAGCCTTTGCTGACTTTCCCACATCTGCTGAATGGTACGTGTGCAAGCTGCCAAATGTTCAACAGGTTGCTGTGTTGGCCCTGCTGCTTGCCTTTAAATAAGCTCTAATTGACCGATATGTTGACAGGAAGCATTAAACTCAAAACAAGATCTAATTGCTTTTTCTTTGATGTTGCTTATCAACAGCCATGCTGAAGGAGAACAGAAATGGAATCACAAACAATTACACATCATGGGAGAACAGAGTTTCTCCATGATTCAGTCAATCCTAGCAAAAACTCCCCAGGACCTCGATACCGCAGTATCATTTTCTGGTTCTGAAACAATTTATAGTGTATTTAAGGCAGTGATGTCAGCAGAACCAGAGCTGATCTGCTAGTTATGACTGGTCTTCAAAGTGACTTCCCCTGTTTGGTATGTAGGTTGGGTGAAGTGCCTGCATTCCTGCACTCTGCAGAAATCAGTCACTCAGCTTTAAGAATCCAAATTCAGGGATAACATCTCCCAGCATGTGGGGGTGGGAAATATAGAACTGAGAAGGGCTGGCTTCTGGATTCCCTAGAGCCTGTGACCTCAAGCCCAGCAGTCAAGGTACACAGCTTCCTCGGCCAGACTTACAAACTGATAACCAGTTAGTGGCACAGATATATACAGAATCCTGGACTCCTGATTCCTGTGTTCAATCTATCTGAAAACCTATAGTATAAATGCCCTTGTCAGACAAAGACATGTGCATATCGCTAAGTACTGTGCTAGGATAATGGAAAGGAATTCACCAAAGCCATTCTTTCTATAGTCTCTTTAATAAAGAAAAAAACGCTAAAAAACACAACAGCTTTCAAAAACACCTTTGCCACAGGACATGAAATAGCAGGTTGCCATCTGTCAAGGTGCAGTGGCTGAGTGGTTTAGGCACCCGATGACAATCCTGATAGCCGTGGGTTTGATTCTTACTCAATCTCTCCCTGAACGGCCACTTCAGTTCACCCAGATGCAAAATGGGTACCTGATCCATTGCGTTAGGGCAGTCATAGGCCTGCAGACATGATGCTGGCCACATCACTCCCTTGTGTACTGCTGGCTCGGTAACTGACGTGCCTTTACTGTGTCAGCCTGATGAGCTATTGGCTCAGGAGAACTTTCATGCTATCTGGCATTTTCCAGACAAGACTAAAATTGTTCTGCTCCTGATGGTTGGAAATATATTTGTGAGCGGTTTTGCTATGGGTATTTTGGTCACTACTAGTTAAAACATGCTTAGGAATAAGAAACAGCATGACATGTTGAAACTACAGCAGACAGCATGAATGTCTTCACCATATAGCTTATCTAATAACAATTATGTCTCCAGAAAGTATAAGGAAGAAATTGGATGTGCAATCAGAAGGGAGAGTATTTACTCCTGGGGGAATTCTGCACCCTGGCATACGTGCAGAATTCATGTTCCCTGCAGATCCCCCCCGCACCCTAACCCTGCAGAATAATACATTCTGCCAGGGAGGTGCTGCAATTACACCTTTCACCCATCAGGGCTGCTATGGCACCAGAAGAAAGGGAAGCTGGCTCAGGGCTGGAGCAGCCAGCCGTGTATAGAGAGGGGGCAGAAGCTGCTTTCCAGCGTGCCCTGTATTGTTACAGACATACTTACTGACAGGTATTTTTAAATAAATTACCCAAAAACCCTAAAACTGGCATTATTATATTGTGTTATTTTGACAAAGAAGATATGCAGAACATTAAAATATGGTGTGCAGAGTTTTTAATTTTTTGGCACAGAATTCTTTGGCGCAGATTTCCCCCAGGAGTAAATACACTGTATAAACTTCATTGCCCTAACCCTTTGGAAAAGTGACCTTAGTTTTACTTGTAACCCAAATGGGTTAAAGCTAGTCAGCCACCCATGGCAAAGAAGCCCTATCTACAAGGGTTCTCAAACGTCTTCCTTAGCATGGACCACATCTTAAAAGAGAAAGTCTCACAGACCCTCCCCCCTTCCTATTTGCAATCATGAAGATCAACTCTCCTCCCATGTGCGACAGCATAACATCACTATGTCAACCGTCAACATCTTACAGTAACTGCTTAATTTCCTAATGTATTTTTAGCTTCTTTCAATGCATTTTACCAATGGGAACAAGGAGATGAACGTATACCATGAGAAAAGCCAGCTCTCTGCAGACCACCAGTTATTGGTCGGTGGACCAGTCTATTAACATGTTGTCCCAGGAGGACAACTCTGTCATCAGAGGTGCAGAAGCAGCTGTGGCACAATATGACAATGAAAGTTTAGTCATCTCAACGAAATAATCAGGGATAGCCATCTACAGCACCAACACCATGCAATTAATTTGGTACAAGTAACAGTCCCATCAAGAGAGGCCTCATACTTAAAGAGAGATGAAAGTGCTGAAGGTCAGATGGGCTGAGGTGCCTCAGGAGAGCTGCACAGGGAATCTGGCATCAAGCCTGATTACCCTAGACTTGTCTGCAGCCAAACTCTTGCCTTCATGACACATGCGTTTTACCAATTTTACATGCAAAAACTAAAGATGATTATCTTTAGGCTCTTAAAACCAGCACCACTGAATGTCAATGTTTATATGTTACAGTCTATTTTTATATAAATTCAATGTGTTGCTTCACCTTTTTTGTAGTTTATTTTCACATTAAACATCCTAGTTGCCTGAAGACTGAATATCTTAACCTCTTTGAAATTTCAGCTTTGGTAAAAGACATGCTGTACCTAATTTGTTCTCATTTCCACTTATCCCAAATCCCATTAAAGTGAAGTGTATCTTTTTAAATATTCATTTACCAGTGAGGACAGGGTGTTTCATCCCTGGGCAGTAAGAGCTCACATATGGAAATACAGTTAAGCAGTTTAAAGATTTAAACTGGGATTTTTACTTTCGTCTCACACTGGCTCTCCAGTGACTGAATTGAAGACTCAAGAGACAGAGTTCGGATAAATAAGAGCTTTTTCTGCCTAAGAAGGAAGCCCTTGCAAATCAATTTTACTCAAACATCAATTCATTTGATCATAGCACTCACCTGAAACAGGGAGAAAAAACAAGGAAGGACAGAAAATGTTAATAAAGGAAGCGTTAATAAAGGAAGCGTACACCAAAATTTGATGATTTTAAACTCTATGGAATCACTGAATTGAATATCTAATACATTGTTGTTTTGTTTACCTGGAACGTCTGCAGGCATGGAGCCCCTCAGCTCCCTGTGGCCGTGGTTCGCTGTTCCCAGCCAATGGGAGCTGCAGGAAGTGGCGCCATTTCCTGTAGCTCCCACTGGCTAGGAACGGCGAACCGCGGCCACAGGGAGCTGAGGGGCTCCATGCCTGCAGACGCTCCAAGTAAACAAAATGTCCCGACCCGCCAGCGCTTACCCTGACGGGCCAGGAGCCAAAGTTTGCCAACCCCTGAAATATAGGGTCGGCTTATGAAAGGGTCATACAGTTTTTGCTATTTTTACCCAACCATGTTGGGGGGTCGGTTTATAAACAAACAGGCTAATGAACGAGTATATACGGTAATTCCATTCAATTATATACATATTTCATCATGGAATGAAAATCGTAGCTAAATCGATCCTGTGCTGTCCTCCCTACCACCAAACAACATAAACATCAGTCAACAGGGCAGAACAACCCTGCCACAGGGAAGGGATAGGAAGGTCAGTGTGGGTTTGTGTACACTTTTAAGTTGCAAGGGTCTGTGTCCCTCAATTCCAATAGCAGCAGGAAAGGACTAAGGGAACCAGGACTGAAATGTCCGCGTTAGTTCCACTACAGCCATTTCATGGTCATTTTGTCTCTGAATGTTTTAAATTGCAACTCCTTCCATTTTAACTCATAGGAACTTAGCTCATTTTATGTTTTGTCCTGGCTTTTACCTGTCTCTCATTTCTTAGGAGGTAGAAGATCATCATAAAAGACATTTGATAAGTACAATGCTACCAGGGAGACGAGCAATATAGAAAACTAATACCTGGATTATATAAGTATTACACCATATAGAATAGTTCCAAATCATATAGAAATCTAGGAAGAGCTCCTTTAAAGAATAAATTGTACAAGGGAAGAGGAACAGAAAAAAAAATTCTACCATGATTTGGATTGTCAAATTGCCTATGGGTAGGCTAATATTCAAATTTATTAAAAAAATTAAATTGCTTTAATGACACCATATAAAAGAGTATACAAATGGAGCATATTTTAAAATCTATTTTACCCCATTTATGTTATTTGTTTCTTTTTTCCCCATAGACAACAACCGTACATTGTAATTTTGTTTATAATTATTTGTAATCTTTAACCCAGACACTAGGTCAACTACAGGATTTTTTAAATTTAATTATTTGCTTATTATTGAGAAATGCTGGGCGTAAAAAATCCAAGAATCTGAATAAAATAGCTAACCAGAAAATGTTAATGTAAGATAATGTCCTACCTAATAGTGCTTTCTAACACACCTTTCCCACTTGATATCAACATTCCCTTTTCTTTCACAATAATTGTTTTACCAGCATACAACACTGTTTCTTCTCATGTAGTTTACTATGCTGTTTGTGAAAATAATCTCAATAAAATATGTGGCAATCACTATCCATGTATCCTAAGATTAGATATAAAAGGGAAAAAACTTGCAAATCATATAAAGACAAAGCATAATGATGTAGCAACTTAGGATATTTTGCTGTTTGGAACATTTTTAGTAGTAAAGGGCAAATACACACCAGTAAGAACAATTCCGCAGACCCCAATCTAAACAAACATTAATTTACCTTTAACAACCTCTTCTACCGATTCGGTAGTAGTGGTGGTTGTGGTAGCGATGCTGGTAGTTCTTTCCGTGGCCTCTTCGTACTGTTCCTCTGCCTCTTCTTCAATCTCATCACCATCATCGTCATCATCATCAGCATCTTCGTCCTCCACGTCCGTTACTTCCTCCTCTTCCTCTGGCTGCTCTTCTACCACCTTATCATCACTGAAAGAATCAGCAGATTTTGTTGAGTCAGCAATAAAACACCTACTAGATGAGAAATCGGTCAACAGCTTATTCAGAACCTCGCAGAAGTGTGACAAGGAAGCCCCTCTCAAAAAGTATGAGCCTGGCACTCTGGAGAGCAATGCAGTGAGATTTAATGCATATATTGAAAATGAAACAGTAACAAAAGATAAATATGGATTTTTGTTCTGCTGCTAGCATAGCAGGATGCCAATATGAAACCCATTTTCATGCACTGGAAGGGGAAAGGCCCTGTATTAACCATACCAGATTGTGCCAACTGATTAAAGTCTAGGGTGTGCATGTTTTATGCTGCTCTTGGAGATCAGACAGTTTCTTTGCACTGGAATTCTGTAAAATGACTGAGGTGGGTTCAAACAGATGAATGAAGCCGATGGCCATATGCTTTCAGCGCTAAGTGATATTTTCTTAAACACTTACACATCCCAGATCATCATGAGTAATTATTATCATCAGAAAATGACGTCAATGAGTAATAACAACAATCAACTTACTCAAACTAATTTACTATTATTATTTGTATCCTGGTAGCTCCCATTATGTGCTAGGTGCTGTTCAAACACATATTAAGACATGGGACAAAATCATAAGCCATTGGTACTAAGGGTTTGTCTAGACAGGAGCATCCTGGAAAATTAATCCAAATTAACAAAAAGATGTGAATTTGAAGTGGATTAGTTAAACAACATTAAATCCTAGTGTGGATGATGTTATTCAGAATTAAAGTGGCCTTTATTCAGTTTAGCTTAATTCACTTTGGTACTCAGGTGGGACAAACAAGAGTGTCTGAATCACAACCACAATAGACCCTCTTGTTTAAGCACAAGGCAAGCTAAGGTTTTGCAACCCTGTAGTGTGTCTTGGGCAATGGGTCTCACCTATTACATACTGTGACCTTCTTCCCACTCCAGGACAACCCATCCTTTTAGCAATATGGGAAGAGCAAGGTGGTCATGACCCTCTGTCACCTGGTTGTGACTTCCAGGTTGAGAGACCCCTAGTCTTGGACATTTCCCCTAAGAATGCTGAAAGTAAGGCTTCTATGGTTTCTGACTGTAGGGCTCTGAATAAACAAACAGTAAAGGAACAAACAAAGGAAAGCCAATTTAAGAAGGTGCAGGGAAAGCACTATAAAAACGATTTACTTGTACACTTCCAAGATCCAGCTGTGTTTAGCTATATAAAAGCAATTCATTTTGCCATGTGAATGCACAACATTTTGTTGTTATATTGCAGTCCCTAACCGCAATCGTGTTTTTTGGTGTCGAATTCTAAACAAATCTGATATGTGAACCCGTAGAAAAGTTATTGCTAGGCCAGGGTCATCTAAAAATATTTAGAGTGGTAAAAATATGTTCTGCATCTGTTTTAAGATCATCAGTGGAAGTCGCACATTTTTGACAGTTTGTAGACAATTCATGAGAACGAACACAAATCCACATAGCAGTTACTTGTAGTTGGGAGCACAAATATTGAATTCAGTGTGACTAAGAAATGATCAGCAAACAAACAAGGTCTAGCTAGAGCAGGGGTCGGCAACCTCTGGCACGCGGCTCGCCAGGGTAAGCACCCTGGCGAGCCGCGTGCCAGAGGTTGCCGACCCCTGAGCTAGAGACATAGTGAGCTATGTACCTGGAATTCAATTTCTGGAAAACAATACTCCACTTCCTTACATGAAAATTGTGCTTATATACCCCTCAGATGAGTGACATATCCTGTACATACTATGTTTTATGCTGGTTGCAAGCACCTGACTACACCACAGACGGCCTTGGGTAGACAATAGTGAATTCTAACGTGTAAGACAATATCAGGACCAGCCACTTGCCTAAACACTTTGGAGCCTCACAGGAGGCACTGTGGTGGGAAGTAAAGAAAGACTATGACGACTGGGGCAATCAGGCTCCTGCAATTACTCTAAAAACCTACAGAAGTTAACAATATCCTTTGCACTTTTTTTTTTAAGCTTTCTAGAAAATTATGTTCTTGCTAAAAGCGTATACTATATTCTACAGGACTCTACCCCAAGGGCAATATGTCACAGAACTGGTTTTATACACATCACAGCATGGGGAGTACTGTGAAGATAGATTAAAACACACACTTTCTTCCAAAGATTTTGATGTGAATCATTCAGAAGGAACCAAAAGTACTGGCATATTGATACAGTATTTGGTTTTCTCAAAATGAATTTAAAATCTAAAGGTTTATTTTTGTTCCCCACAGTTCCTAGAAACTGCTGGCCTCTCATTGGACGCACACAGCCATCCCACAGACTTCTAAAGTAGGGTTTCAGTCTCACCATAAAAGTAGTCATTACTTTTTCAATCACTATTGAGGATTTGAAAATCTGCATTCAAAGATGACTCTTTAGATGATACACAAGTCAGTTTTACTATCAGACATACTTCCCTCTTATTAAAGAAAATGAGGAACTGGAATTGAAGAACCTGAACTTGCATTTTAATTTTGCTTACGGAGAATACGTCTAAATAGGAACTAAAAATAACACTGAGTACCAGAGAGGAGTTGGACTTTGGCTAAGCCTGATGGTTTCATCATACTGTCCTAAATGTATACAACACAATACTATAAACGGCGCAGCACAAATATGCAACTTAAATATGTGTTGTGATATATCAAGCATGTACTACAGAAAACAACTAAAATAATAGTAACGGCACTGTTATACTAGAAATCAACACTAACATACTGTCTCATATACTCCTCAGATTCAACTGTGATAGCAGCACTCAATATATTACTACCACAGTACTCAGGGAGCATCCTTTCCCCACACCCTCAAGAAATGACACAGACCTACCAAGAAATAATAGCATCACAGTCTTTTACCACAACCCTGGATTCATATTGTTATACCAATAAAAACCAGCAGGATCTTATTAAGAGGGATAAGGCAAAGATGCCACATTTATTGTAAATATAAAAAGAATCATAGTAAGCAGTCAGTTATAGCTATAACATTTCATTCAGTTTCACATTCATTCTCACACACACACACACACACACACACACACACACACACACACAGGTTCTGCATAGATGTCATAGTTACCAGCCTAGAAGTTGCTCATGCCAAGTTACTGGCCAGGTAACCTGGGCATGAGGGTGGAACCGAGTCCTTGTCAGATTCATCTGATGCTCCTGGAGGCTGGCAGCAGAACCATAGACTCAAAGACTTATTCTTCAGAGTCCAGTTTTATAGGGATTTTTCCCTATGTTAGTTCATGGAAGTTGTTTCATTCTGCTGTTGTTAAATCAATCAGCAGGTGGGTGGCTCCATTCTGTCTTCTTTCCTTTGAGGTGCTGGGGTGGATCCCAGTTCGCCCTCCAGGGGTCATCTGGTTGATTCCACTTGACACCTTCTTCAGCCGATGGATACTCCCTTTCTAGGCTGGCACCTCCCTAACCATTCATGTACATCAAGCATTCATCAACATACATTCCATTTAATCACAGAGGGTGGGGATCTGTTCCTAGGAGCCGTTGCTGGTACAATAAAGTGAAAGTCACTTAATGGCTTATAGCTCACAGCAGGGGTGGTAACATAGTGTTCACAGTAGCTTACAAGTTTTAACAGAAGACCCAAAAGATGTGGGGGGACAAATTGTGGGGGGGTCACTGTCACTTGGGGGAATCACTGTTAGTACCTTCTTTAATATCCCTACAATATCGCTTACACCAGGTGTTCTCAACCTTTTTTGAATCATGTCCCATCTTCGCTCCTTTTTTTTTTTTTTTAAACCTGGAGCTGCCCCCACCCCCAGCTGGGAGAAACTAGGTCCCCCAGTTGAGAACCACTGAGCTACGCTATAGAGGCAGAGTTTGTTCAGGTGCTGTGCCAAAAGGGGTTAAAGTCTCAAGTTTTGGTATTATTGTAAGTATTTATATTCACAGATGCAGACTTTGAACCAATTTATGGTGCTGTCATCCGAGATGAGACTACGGCACATGCGTGGTAATGCCAACACCAAGTGCTAGTATTATGGTGCTTCTGTGACAAATTATGTATTCTATACTGTACGTGGCCTTAACATTCTCACTCCCAAGACAGCTCAAATGCTTTAATTGTTGTTCAGGACAGAAGAGATGCAGTGAAACACCCCAGCTAACCAATCTTTTTTTTTTTTTTTTAAATAAAAAGTCATGGTTGGTTTTGTTGGATTAGTTTTACTGGCACTTATTATTAGTGATAATTTCACAGCACCCAATAGTGTGATAGGCACTTCACAGCACTAGTAAAGACCCACAATCTCTGTGCTGAAGAATTACCAACATTAGGACCCAATCCTGCAACTTCTTGCATGTGTGGCAGATTCCTGCATCCATGCAGAGCCCCACTGACTTCAATGGGCTGTGTGGGGGCACAGGGGTCCACCCACAGAACAAGCTGCAGAAACCATATTGGAGTTTAATTTCTGACAACAGAATATCTCAACAACAATAGGATGGGGTCAGGGGGAAGGATGAGATGGACTACAGCAAAAATTACATAGTTACTCAGACAAAGGTGTGGACAGCACAACATAGTTTAAAAAATGTGTGTGTGTATATATCTGTTTCTGAGTGCATCACAGTGAACGTGGGTATTCATGAGAGGCCTGAATGAGGAGTGGGTCGGGGGCTTACAGACTAGCTCACAAATGGAATGAAGTTAAATTCCAATCGTATGGACTACAACTGCAAATTTTAAAATGGTACAGATCCCTTTATTTAGTGCACAACTTGAATTGCCAACTTCTTTCTCTTGGTCATAGTAAATACTCTTATTCCCTCTGACATTGCACCCAAATTTGGCATCAGAGTGATGCTGTTTCCAGCTATTCTAATATACCCATCACCTTAGTTCCAAGTTACATCAAGAGTTTTGAAAGAAAGAGTTGTTATAGAAGGCAGTTAAGAAAGAAAATATTTGTACCTATCAGCTCAAGAGTTTCTTTATGTTTTAATTAACATATTGTGCAGGTGTGCATACTTCATGTTGTTATTGCATTTTACTCCTTTGCTAAGCAAACGTGACTCAGTCTTGTTGCTTTTGGAACCCTGATCCTTCAACAGCTGTTTCTGCGTATTCCCTTGACACTATCTCAGCCAGCACCACAGACTGCAGTGTCTAGTTTACAAGATATTGTTGACATTTTGACTCAGCGTAATGGTGGTGGTGACAGGATTTTTCCGAGGCGGTTCAAGACATTACTCGATACAATGGCAAAGTTCACATGTTTGTGAAGCCTTACCACTATCTGAATTTTACAGTTCAGCAGCAAGCAACAGGGATAAATTGCTAGACATGAATATGGCTTTGAAAATACCTGCAATGTTAATAAAATCAACATTAGCTCTCACAGCCTCATGTCAACAAAAATGTTGCAGTAATTAGGGATAGTAATTTGCATTAACAACAGACACATGGGGGTCTAAAAGCAACCTTGACCTGTCTCAAACTCCTTACACAGGGAATATTAAAATTTCCTCACCATGGAAACATTTCTGCTCTGAAGCACTGGAGAAGTAAACTAGATCTTAATGTAAATCATCTCTCCCCTGCTTATTGTATTGTCAAACGGGATATGGTTAAGAGGTATTACAGTAATACCATTCTTATACTCACGGAACCACTGGTATTTCAGGCAAATTCATGAGGTAAGCAATTCCACTTGTATCTCTGTTTTAAATAAAAGCATATCAACCATTTTAGGTCTAATGGGCCAATGTCTGTCCTCAAACATGCACACATACAAGTCCCACTAACGTGGATCTCTGAACATATTTAAAGGCAGAATTTAGCCCACAGATATGCATTGATTATTCAGTATGTTATTTTTTTAAATCCACCACTTTGCTAGGACCTAACACAAACTTATACTTATTCTGCTCATTCTAAGACCTGTGCGCAGTACTGATGACTTCATGGATGCTGGACAAACATAAATAAAATTGAGCGACGCCAACTACTGTGCATCTAGAAAAAAGACAAAATCAGCAGAGGAAAGTTTTCTTTTAGTCTTCTAACAAGCCATGAAACAAAGGAAGTGGGAATACAAATTTAAAAGGACTATTACCTGGTCTTTTTAATTATGCCTCAGCAGTTGTGGCACTCCATTAAAAACCCTGTTTTAGAAGTTTCTGTCTCTGCTGCAAAGATTTTCAAGCTAATACTTGGTAAAAAGTTTCAATTAAGAACTGATATTTAAAATTTAAGGTTACTGTTTTAAACTCACAAATAGGTTACATTTTAATCACAATTCTGTCAGATACCAAGTTTAACAAAATGTATATTTAAACACTAGAAAAAAATCAAAAGGTTTTGCAAGAAGCAGCACCAAATTTACTGTAAAGAGTATATCTGGTTGCAAATCAACATGTTTTAATGGTTCTGAACCAATAAGAATCAACTTTCTTTAGGGGAAATAAAGAAGAAGTATGAATGCAAAACATGATAAAAAGCAATGATTTAAATCAACATTTCTGCTTGATTTAAATCGTGATCAAAATTGGTGATTTAAATCACTTTGATTTAAATCAATCCGCCCAGTCATCCCCAACTTTATACTGCAAAAACTCAAAACAAAGATCAGATGAAATATTCTTGCGTGCGCACACACAGATGTTCTGGAAAACATTTCCTAAATATTACATCCAAAAAGCTACATTAAAAGAACTTTAAGGGCTCGTCCAGACAACAATTAGTGTCCAGCAATCTGGGGTGTAAATCTATGTTGCAGTAGCTTGCTGCACAATATCTGTCCATGTGGAACCTGCCACCATGAACTAAAATCTTCAATCTAGTCTGCTTTGTAAGGAAGTAGATCAAAGTACACTAGGGAACTTTTAGTGGGCTTGGTTCACATGAACAGTTTATGCGTGTCAAGCTAGTACAAGGTAGATTGACACCCCAGCTTGCCATGCACTAACTGTTCATCTAGACAAGCCCTAAAGGTTGCAGAGTCAAGCATTCACAAGTTTAGAAATGCCAGAATTAAGGGGTCTGTGCAATTTTAATTTGCCCCACCCCCAACTGGTAATCATGATAGTCTTGAATTTACATGATCACATACTATTCTTTGCACATGCCCCTCTCTCATTCAGTGCACAGGATGAACAATGCTCACTGAATGAGCAGCTATTCGATATTTCATTTTATTCTCATTGTTCAACGTATGGGTCCATGTCTTATTTACTGCACACCATCCAAATCCTGCACTGAATCGAGAATTACTAGTTTCCTCATGGGCTTTTTTATGGCACTCATCACTGTAGTATCTCAGTGAATTTATCTTTACCTTCCCTCGTAAGGGTATAGTGGTATTATTTCCATTTTACAGATGGGGAATTAAGTCAGAGACACAATATCAAGAGTGTCCACTGATTTTCGGTGCTCAGTTTTAGAAGCTTATGATGAGTTTTCAGAGAAAGTAGCATTTTATAGTACTTTATTTGTTCAGATCACAGCTCCCAAGGACTTTAGTTGCAGTTGAGAGTGTTCAACTCTTCAAATCAAACACCAGGTGTCTCAAATTGTGCACGCGGAAAATGATGACTACTTGATTAGTGGCCACCTGCAAAAAGTTTGGTTTAAGTGACTTGCCCAGCATCACACAGGATCTCTGTGCCAGAGGCAGGGATAGAATCCAATCCTCCTGGGTGACATTCAATTGCCTAAACCTTGAGAACATCCCTTCACTCTTCTTGTAACCCCCCCCCCCCCACCTTGTTCACTAAACACCTTCCAAATTTTGAAGCAAATGAGGCCGGGAACTTGTGGAAAAATATCATTTCATCATGCAGCTAAGGAATATATCATAATGCATACACATAGGCAACTATCTGGCATTTTCTAGCCTTTGGGTGTTTCCTTTCCAACTTCAACATTCTTTGAATGTAATATTTTGCATGCATGTAATTTCCTAAGTTTTTAAAGAAAAACTAAAAAAATAGGAAGTCTATCACGTGGTAACAGCATCAACTTCAACATGGTTCATCGGAAGGATCAGAAAGTTTAGTCCACAGCACAGGCCTCCGTCACTGGAGCTAACACAATAACTGAAAGCGATAGTACAGTCAGCCACTAGAGGGAGATGGGGCACATATTTTGCCAGTGGGTTTCACAGTTATTTCTTAGCAGCAGAGGAATGTTGAGACTCAAGAACCTTGATTCTGTTCCAGGTCCTAAGTGTTCTCTGCTGGTTTCAAACCTTTACGCCCAACTCCCACTCCCCCACAAGCCTAATCCCTTCTGCTTCTGGGCTCATTCAGCCTGTCTTTGTCCCAGTTCCAGTCTCCCCGTATCCTCTGGTTCCAGTTTTCCATCAGCCCTCCTTGGCTCCCCATCCCAATTGTTCACTCATGACTCCTAGAAAGAGTTTTAGCTCATTTTAGAACTCTTAACTCCTCATCCTTGTCCTATTCCAATGGCCTCTTGTCCCAGCCTACTCTACAAGCCCTCTCCCTCTGCATTTCAGTCAGGCTACTTCCTCCTCACCCTCCTCTCGGCTGCCTGGGTGCAAGCAAGGGATCCATTGAGAGCACAGAAAAGAACATCTCTTTATTCTGTGTTCTGGTGCCTGGTGTCACAGGGCCTGCAGCAGCAATTGCATGAAAAGTCCTGCTCAGCTGCCGCACCTCTGGGCTGGAGGATGCTCATTGTGGCAGATTCTTCTGAGAAGTTAGCTGCCAAATTCTAACAAGTCTCTACTGAGCAAGCATGAACTGAGATTTTCCAAAGTGTTGTAAATTGGCCAAATCTGGGCAGTTTTTTGTGTCAAAGGCACATCCCTCGCACCAGGGCAGCCTACCAGCCATATTCCATGTCTCTGCTCCCAAGCACAGAAGCACTAGACCTTTTCAACCAAATGGTTGCAAGAATTTTTAACATGGTGAAAGCACATTTTCCCCTAACCCTGTTCTGCAAAATCATTGAACTGTTATTTTGCTGAAGTTTTCCAAAAAAGTTCAGCCAGTGGCAGACACCAAGTACTGTATGGAAAATTTCAGCCTAAATGAGTAGAGCTTTGATTAAGTTATAAGCAACTGAAAAGAGTTTTATAATCAACAATGTTGCACAACCTTATATACAGGCATTGCTAAGTGTGCTGCCTATAACAGAACAAATAATGGGAGCAATTATAAAGTTATAAATGGTGGCTATTATCACATAATGATGAACCACAAGTAGGAAGATAAGTGGTTTCGCCACAACCCTCAAGATGCATTAGTAGCCCCAATTTGATATTTTATTGACTATGGATACAACATTTTCAGTTGTATAACTCGGTCTCTCCTACTTGCTAGGAGTAACTTTTTACCAAAATTAATTTGCAAGTGTCTTTTTGTATTGCTTGTATCTGAAAGCAGTTCTTTTACTCTGATACTTGTCTGAGTCCTCAAAGGATTAAGTGTCATATTTGCAAGCAGGACTGAAATTTTTTAGAGTTTGTATTTTAAAGTGATGGACTGATTCAAATCCCACTTAAGTCAATGGGGAAAGCAAACTATGTCACCCTTGACACTGCAACGTGTTACGGTCAACTGAATTATCAATCCCCTTCCCGTCTCATATATTATGTTATCACCTTCTGCATTATCTGTACTTCAGTATTATTCTGTCATAAGTATGCATTTCTCATAATGCACTAGAGTGAATAAAGAACAGAATTGCTAGTGTAATTCCTTTTTTTCCAGGAGAGCTTTTTAATTTGTTTTCTACTCCCATAAAAAGTGGAAGTTAATTTTTTTGTGGGCTTCTTTTAGTGTTGTACAACAGGGTGCTAATCTAAGGTCATTAGTTCTGACTCATACCACATCAACAGAACCACCCTCTTCAATTAACATATATAATGGGAGCGTTACAGTCTGCATCTACACAGAGCTTTTACTTAAGTTTCCCACAATTTCATCAGCACCAATGCAGCTCTGCTAAGGGCAAGCCAATAGTGGGAGCGCTAGTCACTGGTATTTCTACTACCATGTGATCTAACCCTGCTCAAGGGAAATTGAAAAGGCACAGGGGTAAGAATGTAGGTAGCCACCAGTGCTTTGTCTACAATAGAGCTCTTCCCTTGCTGGTCCCTGGTGATGGTGCAGTGGTGGTAAATTTTAAGAAAAGCTTTACTTACCATCAAAAAGACCATAGGGATTATTCAGTGCAGATTTTAGAATTCTGGACTGCTTTATCAGGATCCAGCGGAGTTCATGTGGGCTTTGTAAACTATGTTAGCTAAACCACTTGGGTTGAAGGAGATTATAGATTCGTTTGGCAGAACATATGATTGATCTAGTACTTTGTATTGTATTTCACATACCATCATTAGACCATCTCTACAATTATAACAATTTATATCCTTTAACAGAAAGAAACAGATCAACTAGTTTTCACATATCAAAGTTTAAAATACTTTCTAAAGAAATTCAGAAAATCTCCAGACAAGGCTCCATTAAGACGAGTTAATGTTATAAACAGATAACCTTTAAAATAAAACATTATAATAGTGTTATTATGAAAGAAATTTGAAAGACTGGGAATTAAATTATTTTATCTCACATCACTAGTCACCTACCACCATACCACTTCCACATTTCCATTAGGGACCACAAACCCTTAAGGATCAGACCATGAATCTAGTAAAGATATAAACAAATCAAAACCACTGAAATATCTCATGGAGAGACATAATTTTTGGCTCTAGTTCATATTGGAAAAAATCAACAAGGCCAAAGATACCTAACTCCAACCTCTCATCTCCCTTCTCACACACTGAAGATGGCTATCAAGCAGAATGAAGATTCTCGTCTGCTTCAGCTTTCTACCCACAGCAAAAAAGTCTCAATAATATCCGTATATAAATCTGATACCACACAATAAGGCAGGTGGATGGGAAGGGGGCAGGGATACAGAGTCAGAAGCTGTTTGTGGAAACTCAACTGTGAATTTTTCATGTCCAGATTTCTTTTTCAGATACTTTAAGTAGTATATATAGTTACAAAATTCCAATAGTTTACATAGTTACAACTTTGCAATGATTGTTTCTAACCTTAACTTATCATAAAGCTTTCATCCCGAGACAGACATTATTTAAGGCCTACATCATGCTTTGCAATATATAGCTCTGTTTCTGTAAGTCATAAGGTCATAACCCTGCCATCCAAGTTAACTTTGGTCAGGTAAATGCAGAAGTGTGGTATTAACCTCCCGAAAGATGCTGAATGTTCACTGAAGTCAAATAGGAGATCTCATGGCTGACAAACTGAGCCTTCAAGGAAGCAAGAAAGCTCAGCTATTTCCTATTCATTGTTTCCCAGATTAGATTCATTGTTTCTGCACAAGAGCTCGTCCATCACTAGAGTTAACATTTATACTCAAATGGTGCTTGGAATTGCCTCTGCAGTACTATAGCAATTACCTCTCAAAGCAATAAGCTGCTTCATCAGTTCCATTCTTACTCTACTCATCCATTTGCAGACATTCAACATTATATTTGTCTTTCTGTACTCTCTAATGCTCACATGCCCCTAAGCATTCTGTGCTTTGTTTATTTCAATAGCTTCCATGAAAAGAAAGATTAGTTATTAAAACCATTATGCACCAAAAATGTCTTCAAATCTAAATATTGCAACTTGTCAGCAAGGAGGCAAATACAAGAAATTAACAAATTCTACTATTTAAAATTGTAATCAAGTACGTTTTTAACCTAAAATGTGTAACATATTATTCCAAGAGATGCAAAAAACATGCAGGAACTTTATTATGTTCATAATTAACAGAATAGATTTAACAGCCACAGGTACCATCGTTTAAAAAAAAAAGGTTAAAGGAAAAGTCCAGTGTTTTAATCTTAAAATTTTTTATACAGATATGAATTATAAAAAGTAGAGAGTACAGATCTTCCTTAGGAAATTGTGCATCTAAAGTACATGGATGTTAAAAAAGACTGCACACACTTTCAATAGCATACATGAGTATGATGTTTCATCTTAATTTCTAGTATAATTCTCATAACTATGATTTGTCACAAAACTTCAAAAAGCTATGAACTTGGGATTGTGTGAAACCCTGTTATCTGAAATTCAAAAACTTATTTCCCTTCCCCCACCCAAAAAACAAATATTAACCAAAAAACAAAACAAAACCACCAAACGAACAAACAAAAAAAACCAACCAACCAACCATTCTCCTCCCCCTTGGAATGTAACTTTTCCAAAATGCAGATTTACCAAGTTTTGGATGTCCTACAAGTTAATTAGATAATTGTGGTTTACCTGTACATATTATATATAAAACTAACCAGACATAAGAAAGAAAATATGTTTATTACCCCTCAAAATTCATTTTAATATGGAACAGTTTTCTGGGGTTCAAATTTCATTGTCCTTTACAGCTTTGAGTGTTATCTTTTAAGACTCATTTTGGTGCTGCCCAGTGGCTTTCACCACACTGCCGCAGAGTGCTGTTTCTCTCAGTGTTTCAAATTATATGTACAATTTCAATAAAAATGCCTAATACAACAAAAATGTACTTTTTTAAGATGGTCCCAGGATATGAGAGAGACAAGGTGGGTGAGGTAATATCTTCACTGTTATCTTTCACCAACAGAGCCAGGGGTAATCAATTATTTTTTGTCAGGTCCAAATTTCTTGGTCAAGGTATAGTCAAGGTCCATACTCCAGAGGAAATAATAGCCGCCCACCCCCCAACAATAATGACAATAATAAGTAAATAAAAAGAAGGTCCATTCAAAAGCATCTGGCAGTCCAGATTTGGCCCATGGTCCGACTACTGACTACCCCTGTGTAGGTCCAATAAAAGATATAACCTCACCCAACCTGTGTCTCTCATATTTAGATAGATAAAATTCTAAAGAAGGCCTTCAATTAAAAACTCTATTGCTGATGCTAGAAGAGGTCAGTCCTAGCAAGGGCATCCATATCTTAGCTGCCATCTGGGGATACAAGGTGAGATGTAGCTAAGATCTGGATCCTGGGCCAGTCAAGGCTTGTAAGATATTCACAAAAGCTTCTGTGTAGAGAGTAATTCAAAGCCCTACCAATAGAAATCCCATTGTTGCAGAAGGGGAGAGTCATTCAACATTGATAGCCCCGTCTTTCAAGGCTCTGTCCTGGCTTTTCAGTCTTTCAAATGCGTGATACAAAAAGGATGCTGTAATCCACAAAAAAGCTGCAACAGAGCATGCTCACACTCTAAAATGAAAGTTACAATACAAAGTGGAGCCCCTATAACAGAATGCAGTCCACCATTCTGAACTGCACCATTCTTGAGTTGCACCTGGAAGTGGACAGAGTCACCACAGAGCAACGCAGTTGTGCAGAAGGAGGGCAGCTGCTCCACTGTTTGCCTCTGAGGCAGTCTTCAAGAGTAAAGTTCATTACGGTAGTTTAGGTGGAGGGAGCGAAGTTGTGGATGACTGTTACCAGTGCCACATTTGAGAGTAAAGGTTGCAACCTTTTCGTCAGCTGTACAGGCCAGCAATGCTAAAGTACTTACAAATTCTGAAGCAGTGATGGATCCAAAATACACACTGAATGGGGATTTTGACAAGACACACTGTGCTGCTTAGTAGAGATCTGGTTAGACCTAATTTTATATCCCAACCGGAACTGACTAGACCACAGCCAATCCAAACCCGACCAGAGCCTGAGAGCACTGAGTTGTTTTCATACCCAACATGACCCTTGTAGTCGGGTCCGGCTTGCAAGGGTGTACTTAGGGAGCCCCCTCCCCACTCTCTTACCTGCCCTTAGCACTGCCAGGCACCTCCCTTCAAGGCTCCCGCACCCCGGCAGCAGTGCACAGGACAGGAGCAAAGCATCCCTGTGAGCTAGTGAGGTAACCTTGCCACCACCATGCCCGCTTCCAGCATGGGGCATGTCATAATGTGCCATGGTGCCTCCCGTATTCCCTTGGGAAGCTGGCTGAGCTACCCTACTCACCTGTGCCTTGGCACATGCTCTCACACAGGAGCCAGGCAAGGAGAGAGGCGGCAGCAGGGAAGACACAGCAGCAACAGCAGCAGCTCTGGGGATCCTGTGCAGCGGCCCCACCCTCTCCTCCATCCAGAACCAGCACTAAATATCTCACTGTCATTTGCATGTGCACTGCCTTACTGCCAGCTTACATGTTAAGTAGGCTTCAAATACTTTTGCAGCATAAACGTACATAAGAATCGTTCTTTTTTCTTCAACCACAAGTAATCAATGGAGGGGGTTAAAACAAGAAAAGCCTATTATGTAAGCAGCACATAATAGACACCTGAACAAGGCACACTGGGGACCTGCTGTCCAAGTAGAATATACCAAAAAAATATGTAATATCAGGTACAACTGATGAGGAACCTTCAACCACCACTGATGACCATTCCAGATAAAACCCACCTGCAGTGGAACATACAAAGTACATCCAAACACTGTTAATGGACAACACAATGCAGCACAGCAGGCGCAGCAGCAATTCAACAGAAGAAAAATTAAAGCAACGTGACGGGTATAAAGCATACTGTGAACAGTTAGAGCAGCTAGGAATGTGACAAAGTGGGGATTCATCTGTTTCAAATTGTGAGCTCCATTTTGTTTTGTGAACCCCATTCTTTTTCAGGGGCTCCACTTTGTACTGTGACTTTCATTTTGGAACATGACCATGCTGCGTTGCAACCTTGTTTGTGGATTAGAACATCTTTTTTTTGTAACAGGGGCTTGACACTTAGTGGAAAGACTATCTGAATCAATGCTGAGTGACTCTCCCCTTCTGGAACAACGGGTTGTCGACTGGTAGGGCCACTGAGTTTGAATTACTCTCTACACAGAAGCCTGGGGATGGGGAGGGGAACTGGAGCCTGTAACTCCTTCAGCAGAAGCACATGAGCAAAAGGGAGACACAGACTGTTTCAAAAGTGGGTGGCTTCATTAAGCCAGATGCGCCCATTGGCACATACCAGAAAAAAAAAGGCAGGAGAAAGAGAAGGAGGAGAAACTCTGCCTAGTCTAAGGACACTGACCAAACCTAGGACTCAGAGAAGGGGTGAGATCAGAATAAGGGGGACTGTGTTCAAGATTTTGTTGTTTTTCACAGATCTGTAACTCTCAAAGTGCTTACAAGAGTAAAGAACTTATAGTTTAAAAAAAAAAATTCCTTTGCTAAGACCTTGCTTTTCTGCCACATTGTCCCTCAAGGGTTTAATTAGGAACCAGAGCCCCCACAGCAGGTGGACTCTGAGGGGAACATGTGTAAGCAACTGGAGGGACCCGAAAAGGGCTGAGGGACTGGTTTTGGAGTCTAGGGCAGCTGGACTGCAGGGTTCCAATGTCCCGGAAGGGTCTCATACAAACGTTGAGTTCCTGGGAGTGTGCCTTTGAGACCCAGAGCTAGGGACAGTGACCAGTCACTATCCAGACTCAGGGGCTTAGAAACATGTGGGATCTAGGAGTTCAGTCACTCACAAAAGACATGTATCTGTCCAGAGAGTGGGTCTGGACTAGTTTCTAAGGAGGAGTATTTGGTAACATTATTGACATAGCTACTGCATGAAAATTAAAGAAGAGTCAGATCTGGTAAAACCTGCTAATAGCTCCTATTTGCACAATAGGGCTACAAACACAAGACAAGACTGATCAGCTTTTAATAAAAAAGAAAACAGAAAAACACACAATAATTATTTAAATATTCAGCTACTCTGCATTATTTAGATATAAAATTCACTCTGCATTAATTCTAATCAGCTTTTTTGCACTTTTGCAAAAGCACTGCACAAAAATATCAAAATAATATAACTGCAACAGACGTGCTAAAGAATTCTTAAGTTAGAATGATGCTAAAGTCATAGCATAAAATAATGAAGTCTTTTAAAAATAAAATCTTCTAACTTTACTTATCTTTGTATGACTAGAAATGTTTCACAGTAAATGACAGCTAAGTGTATGATAAAGCAATTTCACTGATAATTACTGCAGGCCCAAGGACTGCACTTCTTTATTATATCTCTGAAATCCTATTCCAAAGGCCAATTCCTTACAGTGCAATGAAGATGTTAGAAGCTGTCACTAGAAACTAATGCTGCATTGTGTGTATGACAGTCAGTTTAAGAGACCCAGATAATCTACTACAAATAGGAATACAAATTTGTCGACATTGGTGTGGGTCACTAAATTACATGCATTCTATTTTTTCTTGAAAGGCTAAGAAAAAATGCAGTCCAAGTATGCTATAAACTCCAGCTCTTGACAAGATCATTGCACAAAGGAGACACAAAGCTAATTTACTAAATGTATAATTGAAAAAAATGAAAGTAAAAGTCAACACAAAAGTTAAAGTAATAAAAGGAAAAAAAACAGATTTCTGTTACAGCTGCATGATTTCGAATAAATTCTTCCCCCAAAAGTCAGGTTCTAGTGGACAGGGTACTGGACTGGGATTCAGGAAACCCGGGTTTAATTCCCAGCTGTGTCACTAACCTGTGGTGTGACCTTGGGCAAGTCACATTACCTCTCTGTGCATTTGTTTCTCTTTACACTTTCTGTCGCACCTATTTAGTTTGTAAAGTCTACAGGGCAGAGATACCAAAATACCCTAGGAACTTTACAATAAAACAAATACAGATTAGCTGTTTATTTTAAATTAAATGTACAATAATAAAATAATTAAAATCCTTTTATTGAATCCTTATCCTCCTTTCTCTGCCTGTAGACATTCCTCGCCGTTCTGGCATTGCTCCTTTCCTCTTCTCCACCCGCACTTCCACTAAGGTTTCCACCTCCACTTTTATGTGGATTACTTGTAAATTTACCTCATTATCTGTCTCCTTGCTCTTCTTGGTTGACCCACTGCTGTCCAAAATTTGCTGTCTCCAAAACTGAACTTGTCTTTCTTCTTAATCTGAATGCCGTAAAAACTACAAAAGCCACGTCTGAAGGTTCTAACTTCAGTTGTTTTCTCACCACCCGTTATGGGGAAAATAAGTGTTCATACTCACATCACCCAACTGATTTTGCTAAAGCTTTACCACCTCCCCCACAATTTTGTTTTATCAAATTAAAAGCTATTGAAAAAAAGAGTGATAGAAACAGAAGCTTCACTAATGCAGGAGTTACCATCAGCTTCTGTACTTTTTATACAGTATCACATAATATACACATACAGGAAGAGATATTAAGCTTTTTGGAAAGCATCATGATGAAAGGAACACTGTAAATGTAAGGTTACTGACTTACGGTGAAACTACATGGAGCTAAGTAAACATTCCAAACAAAGAAAGCTGCTTTAGTGGTATAAAAACATTAGTTTAGTGGTATAGCAAGCAATATCAGCATCCCTCCCTATTGACTTAAAACTAAGATTGGAAATCCAAAATTTGATCATAATTTCTAATGTTACATATTAGTAGTCAGATACCGTCGCATAATATATTATATGATTCATGTTTGTTATTCTATCAAGCATATAGCATTTAAACTTACTCATGTTCAAAGTGGGAAATCCTATTTTTGTAACTTGATATCAAGGATACTCTAATTTTGATGCAAAAGGACTCATTAATCATTTTCATGAGTGTATTTTTGGCTTCAAGGCAGAGGAGGGACTGGATGCAGCTTGAGGATTGAAGAACCAGCAAATGAAACTAGTGAATTCGTTTATAAGAATTGCAAATTGTCAAGCTCTTCATCTTAATTAAAGTTCAACTACTTTGTAAAAGCAACTTGGCCTTTCCAGATTTGCTGTAGGTATTTCTATATGAAAAAAGCTTTTACTATTCACTTGGAATTTCAGGATTGGATTCAAACATAACTCCAGTTGATGCTCTAATAGGTTATTAGTTTTCTGAAGTCATCCTTGACCTGCTCAATTTAGAATTTGAATTGCTTTATGAGTAGATTCTGTATGCTTCCCCAGTGACAAACATGAACAATTGAAACAAATGGATAATTCAGATTGCTTTATATACATCCCTCATAATTGCTGTTAATTGCTGTAACGTGCACCATTATGAGAACATTTTTATTTCATATTTTTAGATCTCTTTGACCAGACATATTAAAGGAGAATATTTCATTTTTGCAAATTTCTCCATCTTTATATAGGAAGAAATTAATTTGAGGGTTGCAAACATTTTTGATTCTTAGCCCACATTTTCAACAACTTAAAACCCAATCAGCAATCCATAAACCAAATATACAGAAATTACAAAACGATGCTGTGAGAGCTGGCCTATAAATCTCCTCGAAAGTGAGTTCTATTGCTACACTTTGGCTGTTAGATGTACTCATTAAGAAAAATCAAATATTCCAAGACTGAAGATGTCTCCCTCCCTAGATGGGGCCAAAAGCAGGGGCCTTGAGACTACTCTTTTGTGACAAGGAATCAGAGAAAAGACCTTAATTTCATTCATCTAATCCATCCCCTTGCCATTAAAGACCCGTTCCCTGCAACAGCTTTTTTAGTGCTGTGTTCAACCTAGTGTTCAGTGTTCACCATGATATGGCTTCTACTCCTTCCCCAAAAGACATTTCCACAATTGAATACATCTTCTTGTTAAAGATTTCCCTGATATTCAGTCTAATTTTTCGTTGTCCTAATGTCATTCCATTGCCAATATTAGCCCATTACTCCTAATTAGAGTCATTTATCTCCATCCTTCATCTTTACATCCCTGAAACACTTGTAGGCTAATGTTCCCATTTTAGCCATTACTAAGGCAAACTATATACATTTAGCATTTTTAATCTTTCCATGTAAATTTATCCACCCTGCCCCTAATCATTTTTGTTGTTCTTCTCTGAACTCCCTCCAGTCTGCCAGGCTCGTCCTGGTTCTAAGGTGCTGTGAAATGAATGCAGAAGATGAAATTAAATGAAAAGGGATTCATCAGCCAATTTCTGAGATCTGGATTTTGTTTCCCCTTTCTAAAAATTGACACTACCAACATCTAAACTCTGCACTTCCTGACTTAATCTAGCATGCTGTGATGTTTGGTCAAATACAGAATCATGACCCTGGATTTTAGTTTAGTAAAGTAGGGTAACTTTCATTGTATTTTAAAATTAATTCCCCAGAGATATTTAAGATTTGAATAGAACTGTACTCAGCTCTCACTTACACCTGTATAACCCTAATGCAGTTAGTAGGCAACCATGAAAAAGGCCATATCATCCTGAAATACCCAGTTACAGTATGATCATACCCCAAGCTTAATCCAGCACCCCTTTGATATGTTTAGATGATGCTAAATTGTTAAAGGAACCAAGGTATAACCATGTTCTTTCCCCACGTACACAGGCAAAACCAGTCCATGTTGTAACATGGTCGCTGCGCAATTGTCTTGCAAAGTGACTCCCCTAGCATAGTTGCAACTGTAGTGCAGGCAGCATCTAGTAAAGAAGAATATGTCTTGTCATTGTGTGGCCATTTAAATAGATTTTTGAAAATACCTTTCAATTCATAATTAAAAGGGACGCTGCCAGCTTGAAAGTCTTCTTACTGTGTCACGAACACCTATGTTAATAAAACTAAAAAGGGGGTTTTAAAACACCTCACTTATCACTAATTGGATTGGGTGTGCATTTTTTTGCAGTTCACTCAGCTTGCCAATGAAAGTAAGCTTCCCAGGTAGCCTGTTTCAATTTTTGGTTGTCATATCCTTGCATAATATAGTGTTGGGTTGCAAATACTGCAAGGGAATGTTTACAGCCCAACAAGACATTTTTCATTGCATTTTAAAAAAATAATTAAAATGTTATAAACCTTATGGTTTTGTAAAAATCAAAAACGTATTAAAACCCAGACATTTTGGGTCACTTCAAATGTTTCAAACAATGTGGAGATCCATCAAGTGTGCTCATATCAAAGACTCTGCTGCTAACTTTTAGTCTTTCCAAACAAACTTTTGACAATTTTCAGTAAACCAGAAAGGGGAAACACCACTCTTACCTTCCATCTGCATAATCTGCATCCGCACCTCCCCACCAGACATCAGAATCATCTTCCTCAGCGTCAGCTGAATCAACGTTGTCACTTTCATCTGCTAATGGACAGCAAACAAACTCCACACCACGGAACTTGTCAATTCCACAGGGCAGCAGCATACCGTAATCATGCAGATTCATACTCTTTTCACTACAGGACTACAAAAATAAAGAGAACAGTGACAACATTGTTACACAGTGAGCTGGCCAAGGAAAAGTTGGCATAGATGTTAAGAAAATAATAAAAGTCTGTGTACAGCCTCAGAAAATTAGAGTTAGCTTGTTAATTGACCTCTCAACTATTGTCTAGTTATTTTAGGCAACAAGCTTTTCCTTCTCAACTCTTCTCCTTGCCAAAAGATTTCATCCCCTCACATACACCTGACAAATCCTACATCCTCTTACCTAGAACTACTTTGAGGGTTTGCTTTTGCTGTGCACAATTAACCATTGGAGAGTGACAGTTTGCCCTGCCTACGTAATAGTGCTATTGAAGAGGAGATCAACACCTAAAACACTTGATACATTGAGGTTTGGTTCCTCGTTCAGTATGGTACCTTCTAGCCGTATTGGAAAAGTGTTAATTATGCATCATTTAAGAGGTTGCACAAAACACTTAAATGACAAAACCACACAGAACATGTGGAAAAGAAGAAAACATTTAAATACTATACGGTAAATCCACTCAAGGCTATGTCATTGTGAGCTGATCATATTACAGGGTCAAACAGACTTCCACGAGGGTCCATGCAAAATGGTAATTTGAAACTCTAAACTCTTGTCAGTTTACCTTTAAGAAGACATATACCCACAAAGGACTAAGATTTTATCATTTGGATGCATGACACCTACAAAATTAAGTTTCAGAGGGTCTTTAATAAAATGTCAGTGAGTTGTAAAATCATATGTTCTGTGCTTTGTATCAGTTTTACATTGTCCTCACAAGTTTCCTTGTCCTCTCTCTCTCTCCTATTTCTTTCCCATCCCCCTTCTTTTCAGTCAGATGATGACCTCATTTTTTGCATCATCTCTGAGATTAGATTGTAAATTCTTTGAGGCCGGTGTCATGTCTGAATTCTGTGAAGCACTTAGCACAAAATTATAATACTACTACTACTACTACTACTACAAGTGAGTGAGTCAAGCATTAAAGGTGATTAAAAGGAATTAGAGAGGGCAGCTTACTATTGCCATGTACGATGTGGGACAAAAGTTTATGGGAAGTGAGTTAGATGTTCTTATTTTCCAAGCACGGAGTAGCGACACTACAGGTGTAATCTTAGTTCTTCAACAGAAGAGCAATGTTAAGTCAACCTGATAACACAGCAGCTTTCTATCAACGAATGTAACTATAGGTATGTGCTATAAGAGAAGCTAAAAGATGGGGGGGAAAAGCTGGTGAAGGGAATGCAGCAATTTAAAAAGATAAAGAGTTTCTTTATATGCTAGCAGTACCATCCTCATGATTCCCCCTTTGAATTACTTGACACAACCATAAGTAGACAACACAAGGCCAGAGTCAGATGCCTTAAGCCTCCCCACCAGGGGAGAAACAATGCACAAACACTGGAACTTGCATACAAAAATCAGGAGTGTTCAAATTTGAGAATATGGTATAAAACAACAACAACATGAAAATTCAAACGTCAACTCTACATGACACATCAAGTTACAAAATAATACTGCTTATGAATCAAAATAAACTTAACAGAACTTTTCCTGGTTTTCTCCTAATTAAAAGCACCAATTCACCACCCATCAATAAATATTTACAAATACAACTGTGTCCTCACCATTTTCATAGAATATCAGGGTTGGAAGGGACCTCAGGAGGTCATCTAGTCCAAACCCCTGCTCAAAGCAGGACCAATCCCCCAATTTTCTCTATAACAACACTGTTGTAATTAGATGCATCCCAGGAAAGTGATACAAATTGAAAGAAAGATGGCTAGAAATGTCAAGATAAATTATATACTGTACCTCTTTAGCAACAGTGTGCCAGTGCAGGTGAGTTTCACATATATCCATCCTTTCCTGGTGGAGGAACTTGCACTTATCTGGCACCAGAAGGGCATCACTCACAAACTCACCAACTGGAAGAAAATAATATGAAGTCTTCATTTCACTCATGATTTCAGTCTCCGAATTTTTGTTTTTATAACTTAACAGTGAATGTCAACCTCCAACTAATAAAGGCTAGCAAGAAAGTTTCCCTGACAGACAGGTTACTCAATACTTCCCCACTATAAGGATTCTTTAACTTTCTACTGAAGAATGTGGTACCAGTCCCTTCCAGAGAGTCAGGATACTCTCTGGTCTAATCCAGTGTGGCAATTCCTATGTTCCTAATATAACATCTCCAGGACTGAAGACTTCAATGGCCTTCACCAATAAGTTAGTGTTTGCTGTGACCTGGCTACCTGACAAACATTAAAACATGAATCTGAAGAATATTGGAACATATTTACATTCTTTACATCCAGAACAAATTTGACACCAAATCACCATTCCAAATAATTCTAAAGTATTTTAATAAATGACAGGGCACTGTTATTGTGTAGCTTTTTTTAAAAAAAATAGTATTTTAGTCCCTTTTCAGCTTAACCCAGTTTCACCAGCAGGATAGCACACAGGTTAACTGAGAAGGTTAATGGTACTCAAACAACATAACAACAACACACTGAGATCATCCGATTGTCAGCTCTGTATATCAAGTTAATGCGTGATCACTGCCTCTCTCTTGAGCACTATACTTTAATTAGCCAGGAGGGATCCACCTGCTGTACAATTAAAGAGTGTTGAAAAACACTCGGGAATAAATGTCTACAGTGCTGGTGTTTACAATTATGGGGGAAATATGATGAACAACATGATTTATTGTACTGCAATCGTCATTTTGTAGCAATTCTGGCATTGCAGTTTTGTGTTTTTTTTAAGTTACAAACATGGAGATATTGGACAAATAACTAGCAAGAAGCTGTCAGAGAACTGATGTACTCTATTGTATGGATGTTGTCTGGACAGTAGGAAGAAGAAGTTACCTACCTTGATATCTGGAGATTCTTTGAGATGTGTCACCCCTATCTGCATTCCACTGTGGGTACACCTGTGCTCCATGCGCCTGGAGCTGGAGAATTTTGAAAGCAGTGTCTGTTGGTCTGCACATGCACCCTCGCCCTCTTGTACCTCTGTCTAAGGCAATAAAGGGTGAGGCAGTGCACTTGCCTCTCCAGTTCCTTCTCTACCAGGAATCCAAAAGATGAACTAAAGAAGAGGGGAAGTAGGGTAGGAAGTGGAATACAGATAGGGACCGAATATCTCAAAGAGCTTCCAGTAACAAAGGTGAGTAACTTCTTCTTTCAGTGCTGGTCCCTATGTGTATTCCACTATAGGTGACTGACAAGCAATACTCAAGTAGGAGGAGGGGTGCGAGGATGCAGATGACAGAGCCAAACGAAGGACCACCATTCCAAAGGATGCCTCAGCAGAGGAGACCTGAACTAAACCTTAATGCCTCGCAAACATGTGGACGGAACTCCATGTAAGCTGCTTTGCTGATATCAAGTACAGGTACTTCTTGAAGCAACGCCATAGATGTTGCTTGAGCACTTGTGGAATGGGCCCTTACCTCATGAGATGGGGGAGGAAGATCAGACAACTTATACTATTAAATTAGTGTTTGCTCTGGACGTTAGAGGTTGCAACCCAGGGCTGGTCCACACTAGGGGCGGGATCGAACTAAGATACTTCGACTTCAGCTACGCTATTCGCGTAGCTGAAGTCGAAGTATCTTAGTTCGAATTTGGCGCGCTTACCTCGCGTTCGCGGCTCCCACGTCGACTCCGGTAACTCCGCTCGCCCTGCAGGAGTACCGGAGTTCGAAGTAGCGCGTTCGGGGATCGACTTATCGCGTCCAGACAAGACGCGATAATTCGATCCCCGATAGTTCGATGGCTACCCGCCGATTTCGGCGGGTAGTGTAGACGGGGCCTAAGACTACGTGATGTTGAGAAGGAACTGGAGAGCTGGTCATCCATTCCACCCTTTATATCCTCAGTCAGGGGCAAAAAGAGGATGAGGGAGCATGTGTGGACCAACACACACTGCTTTCAAAATTCTCCAGATCTGGTGCATGGAGTGTATGTGTACCCACAGTGGAATACAAATAGGGACCAGCACTCAAAGAAGAATACATGATTCAAGTGGCATGAGTTTATCTGCTCCCTGAAGCATACTTTTTTCTAGCAACCTCCAAGAAAATTAAAGTACTCACATTTCAAATGAATGAACAAAAATGGTCCAGTGCTTACATGTTGAAATAATGGTTAAATGAGTTATAGTGAAGTAATTATATGTTTATTTTAGGCAAGGAAACGTGCTGGCTACTGACTATGTGCTGGCTCTTGAGAATTACTTATTGATTAAAAAGTCTGCTTTAAAAATTAACTAACAGGGAAAGTTTTTCAATATCACACTTCAGCAAAAGGAGTGTGCATCCATTTGCTAATGATTGATGATATTTGTAGTCCAACTGATTTTTTCTCCTGTATTCGATGCTAGTGATTTTAAGCCAAAGTCAGCAAATTTCTGGGGAAGAATGGATTTTATCACCCCAGTGTGCCACACCATAATGCTTGCAATTTACTCACAACAATAATAGAAAACCCACAGGGATATATTATTATTCTGCATTCAAAATGAGTTTGTGAGCTCCATGCCCTCATGAAACCTATAAGACACAAACATTTGTAGCTGCTGTGCAGCACATTCAGCCTCTGCTCCTGGAAGGTATCAGATGGTGCCGAAGTGAGGTAGAGGCAACAGTTTCTCTGGCTAGTGACTTATAAGGGAGCAGGGAACTGAATCATAGAATCACAGAAATGTAGGACTGCAAGGGACCTCGATGTGTTATCTAGTCCAGTCACCTGAACTAAGGCAGGAGTAATGATTATTTTGACCATCCCTAACAGGTGTTTGTCTGACCTATTAATTATTTTCTGTCTTTTCCTCAGTGGACAATTTATCACCCTCTCCTCTTTATAACAACGTTTACATGCTTGAACACTATCATCATGCCCCCCCCCCACCCCAGTCTTATCTCCAAACGAAACAAACCCATTCTTTTCCAATCTTTCCTAATTTTTTAGACCTTAAAGCATTTATCTTACTCTCCTTTTTCCATTTTCCAATTTGTTCACATCCTTCCTAAAGTGTGGTGCCCAGAACTGGACACAATATTTCAAGTGGAGGCCTTATCAGTGCTGAGTAGAGCGGAAGAATTACTTCTTGTGTCTTGCTTACGACAGTCCTGCTAATACATCTCAGAATGGTGTCCACTTTTTTTGCAACAGTTTAACATTGTTGACGCATATTTAGTTTGTGATCCACTATAACCCCCAGATCCTTTTCTGCAGAACTTCTTCCTAGGCAGTCATTTTCCATTTGTGTAATTGATAATCAATTTGTCCTTTTCTTAAGACTCATCATTGGTCAAATCAAGCAAGGCAACAATGGCACTTCTAGAACTGAGAGGCAAAGAACTAGACTACAGAGGTGTGATTTTCACTAATCACATCCTTAACCCACAGAGGGATTGTTAGTTTAAAGCTATCATAGGTTTCACCCCCACTCTGAACTTTAGGGTACAAATGTGGGGACCTGCATGGGAACTCATAAGCTTAATTACCAGCTTAGATCAGTATGCTGCCACCACCCAAATATTGGAGTCATTTGGGAAACTCTGTCTTCTCCCCCAAAAACCTTTCCCGCCCAAGTACTATAACCCTTCCCTGGGTAGTTTTGAGAGACTCCTCCACCAATTCCCTGGTGAACACCGATCCAAAAACCTTGGATCTTAAAACAAGGAGAAATTAACCATCCCCCCTCCTTTCCCCCACCAATTCCTGGTGAGCCCAGATCCAACTCCCTTGGATCTTAAAACAAGGAAAAATCAATCAGGTCTCTAAAAAGAAGGCTTTTAATTAAAGAAAAGAAAGGTAAAAGAAAAACCTCTGGGAGATAGCATACAAGCTGATCTCACAGACAACAGATTTAAAACACAGAGGATGTTCCCCTGGGCAAAACTCTTAGTACAT
>QXTE01000182.1:1185616-1218357 GCA_003942145.1 Platysternon megacephalum
CAGGGGTCGGCAACCTCTGGCACGCGGCTCGCCAGGGTAAGCACCCTGGCGGGCCGGGCCAGTTTATTTACCTGCCGCGTCGGCAGGTTCGGCCGATCGCGGCTCCCACTGGCCGCGGTTCGCCGCTCCGGGCCAATGGGGGCAGCGGGAAGCAGCGCGGGCGAGGGATGTGCTGGCCGCGGCTTCCCGTCGCCCCCGTTGGCCCGGAGCGGCGAACCACGGCCAGTGGGAGCCGCGATCGGCCGAACCTGCCGACGCGGCAGGTAAATAAACTGGCCCGGCCCGCCAGGGTGCTTACCCTGGCGAGCCGCGTGCCAGAGGTTGCCGACCCCTGGGTTACATCTTCTGAGGTTGAATACTACACTGCTCACTGCACTTTGGATTCCTGAAAGCTGCACTAAAAAGAAAAGCTGTTGGACCACTAACTCAGGGCAATGCTGGGTAAGGAGAAATGCCCTGGCCTCAGGAAAGGACAGAAGTTTACACAGTGCTTTACAAAAAGGGATTAAGACATACTCCCTGCTCCTGCTATAGTAAAAGTCTGAAGAGATAAAGGACATTTTTTATAAAGTTATATTTAAATAAAAATCCAAGAAGAATGAGAGTTTTTAACATTGACATATGACCAAATTCACCCTTAGTGTAACTCCCCTAAAGTCAAAAAAGTTACACAAGGAGCGCGGTTGATCCACAGTGTCAGAGTACAGAAAATTATAGGCTTCAATTAACAAATTTATCTTGACTGGATATAAAATTGATTTACCTTAAATGCTGACTCTAATTGTACTGTCATTCTTAATCACTAGATTCCTCCAACATAATTTTGCAAATCACAGACATTAAACAGTACCATTTTCCATGCATCCTATGATGGCACAAGATGCATGAGCACAGCTTGTCCTGTGCATGGGACACACAAGAAATCAGGTGAGTTACACCCTCGGGAAATAAAAGGAAATAGATTATAAACTCTTTGGGGCAGGGATGATGTCTGTCTCTATGTCAGTAGAGGGTCTAGCACAACACAACCCCAATTTTGACCCAGGGCTCTGTGTTCTACTGCATATAAATAATGATCATTCATCTTTTTGAGAAGCCCCAACACCTGATACAAAATTCTGGAGACAAAGGCCTAAAAATAAAAATGTGGTAAGTTTTAATGCATAATCAAGGGGGCAACATCTGCCTCAATGAAATAATGAACTATAGAAAGTGTATAATGTGTACTTAAGCCAGAAAAGATAAACACAACCTAATGGAGTGGTAGGAAGCAGCCAATAGCTCAGTTAGTCTAAAACGGGTGCAACTGAGCCTTAAGTCTCATGTAGTCAAGTGATGCTGCCAAAAAGTGTCCAACAATCCTTTCTAGTCATAAAATATCCTGTTACATAACTGTAGAAAACTGGGCTATTCTCAAACCTTGGTCCTTTTTTCCCTCCAAGTAATGCTTCAATCATAGCGGTAAATGGGAATTTCTGCTCACTTTGCTACTTTTCTGCTTGACTGCATTTTATAATGAAAACGTCTGTTCTCTCTTTTCGAATAGAATGCAAGTGTCATTCAGATTTTACACACCATGCAAATAGAGAATGCATTTGTTTAGATGCAAAACTATTAAATATGCTTCATTACAAGGTTTGGCACTTTTACAGATGCATCAGTTAAAAATCATTTTAAAGCACTGTAGCATCTAACAGTGGTTCATTCAGGCTTTAAATACATTTGCTTTTCTAGGTGGTTTTTTTTCTTCTTCTTCTTTAAAGAAAAACTGCATCTTATATCTGACCCGGCGGTGAAATGCCCTCCTTTCTCCCTATCACTTATTAACAATGTCCGTTACCCCAACCTCATGTTCCAGGTCATCAAGGTTACTTGAAAACCTTCCATTTAGTTTGGACTCTCCAGGGCATAACTGTTGTGATAATCATGTTTTCTTGTAGTGGTCCAAAAACGCTGCACCACAAATCAAGGTGCGGCCTCTCAAACATGATACATGGCAAAACAACCCAAATCTGGTTGCAAACTCAACCACTCCAGAATTAGGAAATGTCAGAACTACGTTTTTTCTTTCTGAAGTCCCCCACCTCATTCACTACACATCTTCCAACTTCAGCAACAAATGAGGCAGGGGTCCTACAGGCAACAGGCACCCTCTCATTCGCCCTGTTCGATGAATGAGTGAGGAGATTGCAGAAAAAGAAAAGAGCATCTAGCTATTAAGGTAGTTGAATGTCACCCTGGAAAATTGGTTACTAGCCCTGCCACTGCCACAGCGTTCTTGTGTGCTGATATCACACTAAACCAAATCTTTCTCCCCCCGCCCCCCACCGATCTTGTCCCCAAGTTCCTGCCTCCATCCCTTCTCCCCACACTCCTCACCTCTCTGCATTCCAGCCAGGGTTGTTTCCTCCTTCTCCATGCTGCCTGAGTGCCAGCACTGAGACTACAAGAAAATCTCCGTTCTCTCAGTTACAGTGCCACAGCATACTCAGCCACTGGGAAGCACAACTATAAGGAGAGTCCTGCATGGGGCAGGCTCTACTGTGCAGTTCAAACAAATGGCAATGAGTTTGATCCATCACAAAAAGAAGAAAGATAACCAATTTGCAGCTAGATTGGCAAAGATAGTTTGTGTAGTATTCAGACGCAGAATAAAACTGTAAGTTTAATGGAATTATACACAGCCCGGTGAAGCAGACAATATTAGAAGCGACATGGTAATGAATTAATTGAACGAAGGAGGGTCAAGAATGAAGATTTTAGAACAAGCATTTGAAGGTACATATTACAGTGTAAACCTCTGGAACGTCAAACCCAGCATTCCAGCCGGCTAATTAGCTACCATTAACCAACTGACAAGGACCCCTAATAAACAAAATACTGCATCACCATAATACCAGCATGTTCATTCATCTTCCCTTCCCATGCAACAGTGTGTGTTCCAGGGAGGCAGGGTGTAGTACATTTTGCTGCCGCCTAGCAAGTGTTGGTTCTTTCCAAATCTCTTTAAGATATTGTTGTTCTGCTGCCCCACTGGAATCAGTGACCTCACACAAGTCTCCCCATCTATATGCAACACACCCCATCTGTTAAATTGTAGAAGCCCCCAATCGATGTAAGCTACTGAACAAAATGATTATCTAAGAGTAACAGCCAAAGACTGTATTCGCTTTGAATTGTGTATGGCGCTATGAGCTGAGTAGTCATTTTTATATACAAATTTCCACATAAAAGATACTGTATTACTAAAATAAAATGATACTTCATATGCATATGTCACTTGAGCTTGTGAAAGCACAAAATCCAGGCTTCCATAGAATACCTGCATTGAAATACTCAATTTTACAAATCTCCACAAGGCTAATTCAGACAGACAATGGCACTGCATGGCCACTTGTTGGTCACCTTTTAAGGGTGATTTTTCTAAAGCCCCTGTCAAAGACCTGCTCCTGTTTCAGATGAAATCAGTAACAAAACTCTAATTGATTTCAGTAAGAGCAGAACATGAAGATTGTGACAAACTGGTAATTAAGAGTTAATAAGTGAGTGGCAAGCATAATTAAGTTCATTTGCTTAAGTGACATCCTTAATTCGACTGATGTATAAAGGTTTGCCTGTGTATATAAATCATTTAAAAGACAGGAAACATGCTGTGACACTGCACCCCATATTCTTCATAGTGGTATTATTTATGATATGATTATAATGTATTTTGTACAAGATGATTCATGTGCGGTGTCATTGGAAAAGTTATGATTTGCTGAATATGATTATCCTATTGTTATGCATGTATCATTTTTGTATCTGAAGTTATGAATAGTGACTATGTATCTGTATTTCACATGTAGTCACACCTGGGTGACACCCACTAGGCAAGATGCTTCCAGTCTAAATAGCTGGTTGTGAAGGGCCCATTCAGGGTACTGGGCCATTAGGGAAAACAATAGGCCTTAGGAGAAGCTTATCCCTCACCCGGTGAGCCTCCCTGTGGACATTTCGGCCAGCCTGTAAGTAATGGCTGCTATGACTCTGCAAGGGTATGTGACCAGTCCACATGACTCTGGACTCCATTTTGGGTACCTGTATTTTTCCACAAACTGGGCTGGGAATTGAGTTTGGAACAAAGGGTTCCCACCATATGCTAAAGCTATATAAGGCAGGGAGTGACATCATCTGTTGTTCTTCACTCCCCCACAACTCAACACCTGAGAGAAGCCCTGAAAAAAAGGACTGGGAACTGGGGTGGGGATCCCAAACTGCAAAGCAAATGTAGCTTGGTCCTTAAGAATCTGCAAGCCCGCTTGTATCATCAGCCAGGGTGAGAATTTGCTAATTCATATCCTATCTTTCTAGTATTTTAGGCTTAGTTTGCGATTTTATTTATTTACTAGGTAATCTGCTTTGATCTGTTTGCTATAATTTATAAATCACTTAAAATCAAAGCAGTTTCTCCTCCTTTGGTGTTCACACCTCAACTACTAGCAGAGGACCTCACCCTCCCTGATTGAACTAACCTCGTTATCTCCAGACTGATTCTTGCCTGCATATTTATACCTGCCTCTGGAAATTTCCATTACATGCGTCTGACAAAGTGAGTATTCAGCCACGAAAGCTTATGCTTCAATACATCTGTTAGTCTATAAGGTGCCACAGGAGTCTCTGAATCTTTTTGTAGTTAATAAACTTGTTTATGTGTTAATCTAACCCAGTGTGACTTTGAAAGTGTCTGGGAAAAATCTCAGCTTGGTTTAACACAAGCGTATGGTGCATATTCCTCTCCACATTGAGGGAGGAGTGAACATATTAATATCAGATCCCTGTGCAGTGCAAGACAGTATAATTTTGGGTTTATACTCCAAAGGGGGGTGCGTGCCTGGGGACCTGGGAAACTGGCTGGTACCTGTTGACACTCAAGTAGCCTAGTTTGTGTGAGCATTCGGTGATAACAGGGCCTGGGTGAGGCTGGCTGTGTCCCTAACCCAGCTGTGTGTCGGAGAGGGGCGCCGCGGTTCCCAAAGCTCCGAGACTGCACCCCAGGGGTGACAACGCATCACACATGCTTTTTAGATTTGCCCTAATGTTCCCAAATTTAAAACAGGAAAATAAAGCATTTCCTTTAAAACACTACCTTTTGCATATTAACTACAACTAGGTGAACCTACTGCAAAAGCTAACTTGCAGGGGGACTTGAAATCAGTACTGAGAACCCCATCACTGGCTTGTGGTTATGGGACATATGAAACTGAGGTAGAGATTCTATGGCAGGTATTTTGGAAGGTAGGGAATTTGTGTTCTTCTGTAGTATAAAAAGTCACTGTAGCTTGAAGACTCCATCTCATTATAAAGAGAAAATATATGCAAGAACTATTTAAAAAAAACATACTGAACCATTAAAGTGAAAGAAAAACTTATTTCCTGCAAAGTATGCAAGATCAGACAACAGAGAAAAAGTATGTGCTGTTCATTTATTTGACTTGATCTATTTTTCTACCTTCTGCATAGAAACTGCCCCTCGTCCCAAAAAACCTGTCATTATTGCAGAGGTCAGATTCATTTGCCCAGATAAACTATTAATAAATTGGTATGACTCAATTTTCCTTTGACCTAAATACAATGATCTAATCACAATTAGGGTAGATTTAAATATTTTGCACAGCAAGAACTAATTTAATGTTAGACCCTACAGGAACTACTATATCATGCAAGATATTAGTGTAAGAAGGAAACGGTCCCCAGAAATCTTCCTCCTCAACCATTACCACATAATTTTTGCTGCCATGTGTCTATATATATAATAACTAAATCACACAGTGTTTTAATATCATGTGCTGCAAAGAGTAGCAAGAGACATGTTAAAGAGCCACTTGCGGTTTGCGAGCCTCAGTCTGAGTATCACTGGTATAAAGTAAAATTTGCTCAAGGAAAATAGGTGGACCTAGAAGATTTAAAGCTAAGGTTAATGTAAACTATTTATTGTCTGCTTAATCTGCTCAAGTTTTATGGTTTACTTTGCTCAAGTATTTTTTCAATGTGCGTCTGATCTTATTTTTTTTATTTATTTTTCACTGGATTATGTCTACAGGTCTGGGCTTCTAGGTCTAGTCCTTTACTCATTGTGGAACTCCTGAGTTGACAGTTCAAAAATAGCTGTATCTATCTATATATATAATCTGTTAATCCAACCACCCACCCACCCAGGAACTATTTTTGAACTGTCAACTCAGGAGTTCCACAATGAGTAAAGGACTAGACCTAGAAGCCCAGACCTGTAGACATAATCCAGTGAAAAATAAATAAAAAAAATAAGATCAGACGCACATTGAAAAAATACTTGAGCAAAGTAAACCATAAAACTTGAGCAGATTAAGCAGACAATAAATAGTTTACATTAACCTTAGCTTTAAATCTTCTAGGTCCACCTATTTTCCTTGAGCAAATTTTACTTTATACCAGTGATACTCAGACTGAGGCTCGCAAACCGCAAGTGGCTCTTTAACATGTCTCTTGCTACTCTTTGCAGCACATGATATTAAAACACTGTGTGATTTAGTTATTAACCAATCAGGATGCTTTTACTATGTTATTAACCAATTGTAGTTGATCAGTCATTTTGCTGTGAGAATATATCTATATATTGTTTCATTTACTATTTTGAGAGAGAGAGAGAAAATGAAACAATTATATATATATAAATAGTAAATGAAACAATGAATTCTCACTACTGTGGTTCTTTTGGGTAATGCTGATCGCTAATTTGGCTCCTGAACCACTGAGTTCAGAGTATCACTGATTTATTCCATAATTTTGTCCCTTAATTAGTCATTAGAAAAGACTTCTAAATCATAGGGTTTTTGTTTTCCTCCCAACTAAGAAGTTTAAACCATTATTTATTATAAATAAGCTTGGAGGTCTGTAAACAAGTCCAAGAATTTTAAGTCAGTTCCATTTAACTCTATAGTAAAATAAAACTGAAATGTAAATGTGATACCAATCTCACATTCATTAACACATGTGGAAAGATTAATTTTATGTTTGATCTGAATAGAAACAAATCTCCAAGTTATGAAGATATTGATTTTTACAACGTAGGTTAGTTAGTATTGTTGTGGACAGCATAAATGTGCAATCTTAAAAAGAACTAGCACCCAACAACCAATTTGCCATCAGCAACATAACTAATTTTTTCAAATGAATATTGTAAAATAAAATTTTTCTTCTGTCTGTAACTAATGTAAGTAAGAAAGTTCCATTGTCATTAACCCAAAGGGATAAACAGGTGATAACACTAATTTGATGTACACTTCAGCCTAAGAGTTATAGCTACAGTTGAGGGGTTTAAACTTTTTTTTAAACAGTTTTGTACTTTTTTTTTAAATTATAATAATTTCAGCCTGCTCTGTTGCTGGTCGAAAAAACGTGAGATATGGGGAGAAGATTAAAACATCTGTCAAAATTCTTTGCAGGGCTTATTTTAATTTTGGATGAAAAATTTCATTAAAAAAATCATGGTTCAGAAAATTTTGGCTTACAGTGAAAATGAAAAAGCACATGAGTTAAAGTTCTCCTTTCTTTGTCACAAGACCAACATTTACAAGAAAAAATAAAGCCAATACTTTTTTTTAGAATATCTATTTCATATGAAAGCTTGTATTTACAGTGATTCGAAGACCTGAACTTCTATATTACATGAAGCTGCTATAGGGTGACCATCTTTTCAAAAGGCAAAAGCAGGACACATGCAGGGCCTCATGGTGGGGGGAGGGGGGGGGGGTAGAGGGACTAAGGCCCACCTCAGCCCGCCACTGGGTAGAGGCTGGTGTCACCCCTGAGCCTCAGGCAAGTGCGGAGCAGCACCACAGGGAATCCAGGACATATATAATTTTAAATTTATATTATTCATTCTGTAAATTTACTGGGAGTAAGACACTTTTTTAAAAAGCTATGTTGAATACAAAATGTCTCCTGATACACAGAAGTTTTATTTTACACTACTTCTTCATGGGAAAGCTTTTACTAACAGTTATTTAAAAACCCAAAACAACAAATAGAATTGGTTTTGTGCCTAAAACGGGCGGGGAAGGAGGAAGGGAGAAGAGAATTAAGGGGAGAAGTGTTGTAGCATGTTTGACCTTCAAATGTCAACATATTCCTCCTGCAAAGATCTTGTTTATACATTTGTAAAGTGCTGCATCTTTCCCTAGGGACAAATGCTGAGCATAGTGATCAGTTCAGTGGTGAGATGGCAGGTGCCATCATAATACAGTTTTATGGAAATCAGCCTAGAATAGTTGCATTATAATATGTGTCATTTCACATAATGGAAATACTGCCTAGTTTAGCATATTGGACATAGCTCCACACCCTCCTGTTGTTCTGGTGCTGTCAACGACAGGACTTGGTGATCACAAAAGTTGAATGCGTCTTATAGCTGAATGCCTTCCATTACTTCTGTAGAGAACAGCCGGGCAGTACTGCTATGTCTTTCTTTGCTAGTTGTGGGCAGTTTATCCAGACAACAAATACATTCTGTCACTCTGTGCTGTCACATCACTATATACTGGTTTTATAAAACCTTTATCGTGAAGGGCAACATGAGCTTCGTAAGAAATCCCTTTCCATACAGAAAATTAACTGGGCTCTCTCTTACATGCACAGAGTTAACTTGGCAATGTGATTGCAGAAGGACAGATGACTTCTTGGAAACAAACGCTGCAAAAAAACTATACTGTCCACTGAAAAAGGTAAGGCCCTAAATCTTCTTGGGAGCAGCATGATTTACACATTTATGAACAAATGTCCAAATTTTGCTCACACAAGGAAGGAAATCTCCTGTTCTCTTATAGGACATCGTGTTTCTGTGCAAGGTCAAGGTCAAACAACAATATCATGGTAATGTGTACTTTGAAGGTGGCAATCTCTCTGCACTATTATCACCATTTTACAGACGGGGATATATTTGTCTACCTACCTTAAAGAGGCAATGGGAAGATTAGTTAGTTTCTGCGTGTACAGTTCTTTGAAAATGAAAAACCAATATATACAGTGTGGGCTGTATTAGACATTAGGTTTCTTGTTTTGTTTCATCTCAAATATGGTAAAGTAAGCACCATTTTACTATAAGTATTGGTTGGAGATGAAATGCATTTTAAGTAAAAAGTCATCCTGGTATGTGGGTGGAAGTATTGTTGCATGGAAGAATCCCAGGTCTGGAAAGCACACGAGGTTTCAAATGTACAGCAATGAGGCTTAGACACATTGGAGAAGTAAACATAATGGGCTCCCTGGGCAAGAAAGTGAGCAATCAATTATTTGATGTGTAACACTGACACCCCTAGGTGGGTCCTGGGCAGTGGGGATCAAACCTGCAACTTCTGCATCTTAATGCATGAACCTCGATGTAAGAACCTGCAGGATTAGAATCTGGAACCATAGAGGTTCTGGGCTGCTGATGCCTCTGCATTGCCACTTGAGGCATAGCCTGAGGTCCCCCAGGAGGACCCTGTGAAGCTAGGCTGGGCAAAAAGTACCACCCAGCAAGGCCTGAGTGGTGCTCCCTCACAGTCCACTGATTGGCTGATACCAGTATTTAAACCAGGAAGCCATCTGAGGAACAGTCTGAGCAACACCATAGACTGCCTGCTTCTTCTCCAGACCCTGCTTGCGACAGACCTCAGACTCTGGTTTCTGACCCTGGTTTGTCCTCGACTTTGCTAATCAATTGCTGTCTATAACTTGGTGCCCGACTTCCTGGTATCCTGACCTGGCTCGACTCCAACCCTGCTATCTGCCTGCTGCCTATAACTTGGTGCCCAACACTGACTTCCTGGCATTCTGACCCAGCTCCCGCCTGACCCTGCTGTTTGTCTTCAGATCACAACTTAGCAGCTAACTAGGGCAAGCCAGCCGCCCAAAGCCTGGCCCTGACACTCATACAAAAAGTTAATTTTCTGTTTCCCTCCCACATACAAACTCCAAATGACACTCTCGTTCAGTGGCGATCAAATAATGAACATGTTAAATGGTCCCAAAGTCAAACAAACAAAAAATCTTATTTCACGGCTAGATTTAATAGAGGAAAGCACATTTCTATTCACATGCCACAGCTTTAAAAACACAGAGCGTAACATATAAGTCTCCCTACACGTCTATAGAAATACAATCTTAATAGCATTCAATTGTGAACAAGAGGCTCAGACTTAAATTCCATCTATTGCTCCTAAAGAATAATTTTTCTTCAGCTTTCAAAACTCCAGTTCTAAAGCACACCCCATTGAACATTTCAATATGTTGTTCCTGAGTTGTTTACTGGTGATGACTATGAATCAGCACTTCATCATTTTCTGCACAACTATGAAATACTGGTATGAATCTATCCATGATTTTGGGTGTAATGAAGTGATTTCCATAGCTTCATCTACTTGTTAATTTTCTCTGCAAGAAGTATTACCATTTTGGCTTGGATTTTTTTTTTTTAAATGAATTGTAATATAGGATTTCATGCACAGGAAGAATGGTGGCTGTGCTTTTTGTCTTGATTGTAAGATAATGATCTCAAAATAAGCACAAGAAAAGAGATGTGATATAATTTTCAGCAGCACCAATGTCAAAGACTACATAGGGCAGAGACAACAGGGAAAAAAAGGTTATTTGCTCCTGAAGGATGTAGCCATTCCTTCATAGGGGGCTGTCGTAATAATGAGTTTGCCCGTCACAGGGAATACAGCAGCAAAAGTACTAACTTTAGGGACATGAAGAGGATTCCAAACTATTTTTCAGTGGAAAAGGGAAATTAAAGCCTGAATAAAAATATCTCTCATGATTCCACCTGAAGTGGAAATGGGTGAACATTTTTTGGCACACTGTGCAAGAAAAAGCCCTCTGACATTGTAATTATGTATTATGGAAAACACATCTGACCAAAGACATGGAAAAAATAGTATGTAATCATGTGATTAGAGACTATCATAATACACCTCTACCTCGATATAATGCTGTCCTCGGGAGTCAAAAAATCTTACCGCGTTATAGGTGAACCCACGTTATATCGAACTTGCTTTGATCCACTGGAGTGCGCAGCCCCGCCCCCCCGGAGCACTGCTTTACCGCGTTATATCAGAATTCGTGTTATATCGGGGTAGAGGTGTACATATGCATGAGGGGGCCAAATGAAGTTTGCACAGACATTCTTAATTCTGGCATTTCTTAACTTTGAACACTGGACTTTGCAACCTTAATGTTCTCTTAATATAAGGGTTGTAGGCAAGCAATATTTACATCACCGAGGATTGTAGAAAAGCAAGCACACACAAAAACCTTCAGACATCATCATTAGAGTTTCTGTGAAAGTCATTCTGAGGCACTGGAAGAATTCATCCCAACTAAATATTATCCTAACAACAGATTTAAGTTATCATCACACAGCTTTTATATATTTGAATAAGCTGTGTGACTATAAACTACAACACAAACTTATAATTATGCAATTCATATTGACATAATCCAATTTAGTTCAAGAAATCATTAACTGGATTCCCATATATCCATGAAACCCTCCAATCAATTATTCTTCAAGCATATAAATTATATCCTTTCCCTTTCAAATTTCAATACCATAACTATGGACTATATCCAGTTTTCAATATTTACTTGGAGGGAATTCTTTTAGTATCTCACAGCACATTTTCACAACTACTGGGATCAAGATATGATTGTTTTGTGGGTTGTGACTTCTTTTGCAATATTTGGTGATGTAAATCTTACTACAGATACCAGCTGACTCGGTATCAAAAGAGGCATGCGTATCATACTCATATACATACCAACTATAAATCATATATATAAGTCTCTTTTTCCTCCTTTGTATTTCCATTATATAAAAATTTAATAAAAGTTTATATTTATTCTTAATCATACATGAATGTACATTTACCTGTCAATTACCACTTATTTTTCTATGACAGAGGCTACACACAACACTTCAGCAAAGTATTTAAACACATGCTTAGCTTTAAGCACGTGACGAAAGCACATGCTTAAGTATTTTGCAGAACAGGAATGCACCTAAGCACATACTTGCTGAACTGAGGCCATAAAAGCTCACTGCAAGTGATTCAGTAGAGAGAACACAGATGTTGGAAACTCTGGTTGCAAGGTGCTGGAAAAATATCCAGTCCAATGAGTCAATCAGTGCAGCTCTGGATTGAGAATCAGGAAAAGATCCCTCAGAACTGAAACATTTTTAACATTTGGCATATGAAGATAGTGTCACTGCTGCTGCAAGAGACTCCTACGTTTAATACGCCTGGGGGAATTCTGTGCCACTGCGCAATGCAGAATTTGTACAGAATTCCACACCCCCCACCAAATTGGGGCTGCAGAGCTGCTGGCCGCCAGTAGGAGCCGCTGGCTCACAGTGAGGGGAGTGCCCAGCCCGGCAAGGATGGAGGCTCTGCATGCTCTGGCTGCCCAGCTTGATCCTCATTCTCCCGGGGACAGGAGTGTGCCCTGGAGATCCAGCTCTGGCAAAGGGTGAGGAAGGGCAGGGTTGCACCACACCATGTCCCCCGGTGGGACAGTAAAGAAGCTGGAGGAAGTAAAGCATCTGGGGCTGCAGGTGTTTGGGTCAGGGGGTGCCCCACAGCTGGGCTCTGCAAGGAGGGGAGTGCAGGTGTCTGGGCTCTGGGGGCCCCATGCAGCCCCATCCAGCACCCCCCAACTGGAACTGGGATGTTGTAGCGGCTTCTTTAACTCTCTACTCCTAGAAGAATCTTTTTTTGTTTTTGTATGTATTATTGACATACTTGTTGATGGGTATTTTGAAATAAATTACCAAAATGATTGAAACTGGAGTGATTATACTGTGTTATTTTAACAAATAAAATATGCAGAATTTTGCAGAAATTTAAAATATTGTACACAGTATTTTTAATTTGCAGGCATAGAATTCCCCCAGGAGTAATTTAAGGAGACCTTATTTTCAGTGTAATGTTTGCACATTTTACAAAAAAGCTGTCTGGTTCATTCAGGCAGAACTGTTTTTAATATGTCTGCCAATAGCTTAGCAAAAATGTTAACATCAGCATTAGGCAGGAATACTCCCCTTTATGAAGAAAATAATACAGGTGAAAGGGTTCCTTTCACCAAACTACTGTAACGAATGGTAGCATCTTGCACAGAATCTGGGGTATTTCTATTTTTAGCATCCTCACTAAAATATTCAAATTGCCATCCCTTTCTTCTCCTCTCCTCTCCGCTCCTGTCAACCAGTCCTGTAGCAAAACCGAAACATTGTATAGATGGGTAGTTGAAGCTTAGTGCGTTCTTTATTTAAGGAAAACAAAGCAGCATGAGGTTTATCCGCATCAATCACACAGCTGAGTGGAGACTGAAGCAAGCTAGAAGAACTGTATAGCTTAGTTAATCTTGTCTGACTGATCAAATAGATGACCCTAGTGTAAGTACATCTAACTGTTTGGAAGGGAGGCTTATGTGTGGGTGTGAGTGCATGTGGGTGGAGTGTTTTTTGGGTGGAAATTGAGCTGACAAAGAAAAATAAAATGGAAGCTTAAGCACGGACATAAAATTGTGCAGACTTTATGTATTCTGTGTATTTAAAAAAAACTTAAAATTGCAAATGGGTTACCAAACAAACCACAAGAGTTCAGTATATTGTGTACATCTATGTTTAAATGCATTATCAAGCACATGCCTTACAATTTTATGAGCATGTACATAAAAGCTTTAGTTAAATATGCGCTTTTTTGGGTCACAACTAAGTGATAATTATTTTTAAAAAACAGAAATAAGAATGGCAAATTAATAAATATTTACAATCAAAGCAATTTTTGTTAAACAAAAATCAAATCTGATGTCAGGCTTTTTTCTGCAATGCTGAACAGTAAAAGAATACTTACCATGTATGCTAATTTGTTTATATATGAATAAGCTATCTGATATCCTAAAGTAAAATGTGTACTGTTCTGCTGTCTGTTAGAAATAGGTGATCTTGCAGTACATATTGGTATTTCAAAAAAGTTATTTGAATACAGCAATCAAAGTGAGAAGCACACACTGTAAGAATCCATCCATTTACAAATAACGCAAGGTGAGCCTCTACACTTTCTCATGCAATTTTAATGGAAAAAATGACATACCAAAAAACAGAAACTTAGTTTTCATATAATTTGGTCGTTAGCAATTCCCATTCTCCCCCAGGCTGTGGTACATTGTGGTACATGAGTGGCCATTCTATACTTCATTACTGGTAAATAAAATTTCTTCTATGCATATACAAAATAGAGACATGAGCATTTTTATCCAGGGATCTGATATGCAGTCAGTTTATTGGGACAAAATATGCATGCCCCTGTAGAGAAGGAGAAGAGGGTGCAAGAAAGAGTGCTACCCCTTTCCACTTAGTGCGTGAACACAAAAGGCAGCTATAATTTGCATATTCTGATTACAGGTGCTGGAGATTGCAAGACCTCGAATTACCTGCAGTACTCACTGCTTTCAGGGTGAAAACCCTGGTCCCTATTGAAGTCAACAGGAGTTTTGCCCTTTACTTGAAGAGGGCCAAAATTTCATCCTGGATATTATTTTTTAAAAGAAATATTCTAACTCAACGAGAAGTTATGGACTTGGTGCAAGAATCACTAAATGAAAATTTCTGGCCTGTGTTATGCAGATCAGGCTAGGTGATTATAATGTTGCCTTCAGACCTTAAAATCCATGAAGGGGTTTCATGTCTGGGGGTGGCATGTGTACCGGTAAGTGATGCCAGGAGAGTTCTAGAAAAGCACTGGCTACACTCATCATTATTAGTCTAGCAACTCGAGCTGGTCACTATCCTCCAACAAGCACAAAGGAGGCATTCTGCCTCCTGACACTGCTACTCAAACAGCCCTCTTCTGTCTCTTATACAGGATAATTTAGCCCTTTAATCTCCTAAAGATCCATGATGGGTATTATTTCTGTAGTATACAAATAACAGCAGCCGGAGCCTTATTAAAAAACGGATCTAAAAATCTCAGAATGGTTTTTTGGCTATTTAAATGTAGATCCATATTTCTGCTGCCTGGTGTAAATAGAGAAGCTCTGAACTTTAATAATAAAGAGGCTCTGAAACACATCATTATCCAACAATGAGAAGACAACAGAAGAAAATATTTTGCTAAGACAAGCAAAACTTCACTTACTGGATCCTGACAATCTTTCCTTTAATGAAAAGCTTCCCTTTCTCCACAATCTGAAATGCCTAAAATAATCCCATGTGCCCAAGGCGGCATACACTAGACACATGATAAAATTAGATTCTTGAAAGTGAAACGCATTCGTCGCATGAGACCACTCAACTTTATGTGATGCAATTTTAAAAACACTGTCGGAAACCCAGCACAAAGGCGTTGCTTCACATCTGAAAGTAAGCAAAAGTGATAACATTTTTCTTCATCAGGTTAAATTTTCTTATTTCCCCCATGGCAAAAATTTAAGTAGTCACAGCTTGAATGTGTAGCTTTCTCAGATAATGGACTTGGATTTCATTTTAATAATTTATTGTTTATTTCTTTAGTCACATGAACTCAAGGAAAGGAAATATGAGCTATGTAATCTAATAAATTTGATCAATATTATTAGAACACTTTGCTACAAGCAATCTGCATAACTGCCATATAGCATAGTTTCACATGAGTGAGGCTAAGAACGCAGCCAAGTGCTAAAGTGATTTGCTTCATCCTCATATCCCAAAAGGCCTCAACTAAAAGACAGGCATGCAAATGAATAGTGAAGATGTTTTGTCATGAAAGCAAACCTATTTCTGCCACTCAAACAACGTTTCTCACCCCTATGGAGAGAGAAATCTCAAACGGAAATAGACTACGCACTGACTCAGTGTAGTCCAAGTGTGTCTCTTGCTGAAAATATTGTTTCAAAAGTCCATACAATAGTTCTTGAATACAATAGTTCAGTATGTTAGAATGGTATATGTTTTAGCAGATCCTTAAGTGGGAGCATTTAAAGCTTCTATTTAAAGTATTGTTTTCTCTGGATATATTTAGGATCCTATCCTGCAACAAGGTTCTTACAGGCAGACTCCTGTACCTGTCTGGATTCCCAGTGGCTTTAGTGGGGCTCTCTCTCTCTTCAGCGGTCTGTCTATGTGCAGTTCATTGCAGGACCAGGGTCTTAGATAATAGTATAGAACGGTCACAGTGCTGATGCTGCATTTTTAGCAGCTGACACACATGCAGTCAGGCAGAGCAGCGGATGCACAAGATACCCAACGTACATACAGAAAGTTAGTGTAATTTTTAAAAGTTAAATTAACAGCTTTTAGAGAAAATTCATTTCCTTAGAAAGTAATTTAAAAAAAAAACCCTTAGAGTTCATTTTTAACCTGGACTCAACTAAGACAACATGGTTGTAAGTCAGGATAAAGTGATCCAAAACAGAAAGTCATACAGTGACTGTTTACATTATGCAGTAGTATCTGTACTGAGTTGCTAAAGTATAACTTTGCAGCCTGACACAGAGTACACAGAACAGATATAACTTCATGTAGCGCAGGATTTTAAGAAGAGCTGAAACCAAATCCTCAGCTTGCAAGATCCCTGAACTTCGAGGCACTTTGGATCATGGTCAGAACTTGGCCATGGACTGTCAAATGTTAAAATCGTAGTGGCTAAGTAGGGCCTGATGCTTGGCCACTCTTAACTGGAGGCTGGCCATAGAATATTTTTTTCTGCCAAAGAAATCGAGCCTCTTCACCTCTTTATTCTTAGGGGTTGATACTGGTTGGCCCTGCCTATCACGCTCATTGGCTGCCGATACCACCAGTGAACTAGGCGCAGGGTGTGGATATAGGTATTCAAATCCCTTAGCAGGGAGATACTGTAATACTTCCTCTCCCACCCGCTTGGAAATGGGGGGCAGGGAAGAGGGAGTTTGCCACAAGGCTTGGTCAGCTTTGCCACTCCCACGTGGATGGGTAATGCCACCCTGGAGGGGGCGGCTGCGCTTAAAACCTCAAATAGGGAGTCGGAGGGTTCTGCCAAATCCTCAGCCTCTAAACCCAGGTTCGAAGCCACCCTCTTAAGAAGCTCCTGGTGAACTTTTATATCATCCTGAGGGACCATGTGGGGAGGTCCCTCTATTGCCTCCTCAGGCAAAGAGGATGAGGAGGCAGGTAACGGCGGGTCTGACAACTCCATGGCCTCTGCCAGAGGAGCCCCAGCTGGCGCTGGCTGACCCTGGGGTTCTTGGTCTGACTCTGCTTCCCAGTCTGGGGGCGGGCCGCCAACCATTTCTCAGACTCCCCTGAGACCGATCGGTGCCCCTGCGATGGTTAGGGAACCAAGAGGTACCATAGCTGCCCGGGAGCCGGCTATCGGCCCTGGGGCCATGCGGCCACTGGTGGTCCCTATGGGAATGCCGATGCCCCCGGTGGGTGGCCCTGGCCTGCCGATAGATCTTCCTCCTCACTCACTGAGTCTAAGGCTGGAGAGACTCATCTGGGGGACCAGGACAGTATTGATGCCGCCTGTCTACCCCAATACCATCTGCCTTCTCCATGGGTCTCCACCAGTGACCTGTACTGGGATGAAGTCTCCCAGTGCCATGCCTCCGGTGACCGGCGTCATCGTTCAGAGGATTGGTGATAGTACCCCGGCGATCAACGCCTCACACTTTGAGAGCAGTGCCACTCCGTACATTGGGAGCAAGAGGATCAACGTCCCAGCTCAGGGGATCGACGCCTTGCCCACAGGGATCGGTACTGGCAAACTGTAGACCAGTGACGGACTCTGAGGACTCCGTCTGGACTCTCCGGAGCGGTGTTGCAAGCTTGGAAATTGACCCCACCGCTCCAGGGACTGGTGCTGGGACTCCGGGGACTAGCAACGCACCTCCGCAGGTCTGCGCCAGACAGACAGCGAAGGACACCAGGATCCCGGGGAACGCTGTCTAGAGTCCGGAGAACGATGCTGGGAACTCTGACAGGTAAGCTGGTGGCACTGCTCTGGTGAGCGCTGGCGGGGCACTCCCTGTGTCGGGGAAAGGTGCCGCACCAATGGGGACCGCTGGAAAGGTCCCAGAGAGGGTTTACCGCTTGAACGGGGCACGTCACTGGCTGGCATGGGCGGCACCGGAAGGGACCATATGTCCTTAGCGACCTGAAAGGCCTTTGGTGTGGATGGCACTGCCTCTGCCGCTTTCCGGAGTAGAGGGCGGGTCACAAAGGGGGCTCGACAGCTCAACAGGTGCTGAAGCCTGGCCACCGTCTGGAGGGGAAGAGCTGCCTCGCACGGGTCTTTGTTCCCCTCCAGCTCTCTCCTTCCCTTTACGGGACGTAGGAGAACGCCCTCTCTTTGCTTTTTAGCCTCCGACCAGCACTGGCAGTGTGATCCGCACCAAAGCTGTGGTGCAAGGGCCAACTCCATAAAGAGCACTCTTAGCCAAATGTACCGCTCCTTTTTGGTTTGCGGCTTGAAACTCTTACAAATGTGACACTTGTCGCTCAGGTAGGTCTCCCCCAAACACTTTAGACAGCTTTGATGGGGATTACTGACTGGCATAGGTTTTTTGCAGCGGTCACAAGGCTTAAAGCCCAGGGACCAGGGCATGCCCCGTCCCTAGGCTAAGTCCCGCAGGGGACTAACTATTTCTAACTTGTACACTAAGGGAACTAATACACTACACAAACTTTCTAAGAACTATATACAAGAGAATTCACAACTAGGCACAGTTGAGAAGGAAAGCTTGCCGAGGCAAGGAGTCGTTCCAGCACAGTCATTGACAGTAAGAAGGAACTGAGGGAGGGGGGTGCCAGCGGCGCCCCTTATACCGGCACGCTACTCCAGAGAGCACCAGAACCAGTCCCCTATGGATACCACTGAGGGAAGAACTTCCAGCATTGGTGCATGTGGCGAGCACACACATACGTACAATGGAATGGACATGAGCAAGCACTCGAAGAAGAACTGAACATATTCTTAATTAGAATTCAACAGCCTATTCTCTTAATTTATGCGTTTCACCTCTGAAAAACAGAAACCACAGAGGAAAAAAACAGGATCCAAAAGGCGGGACTAAAGCCAAGAGGTTTCCTATACCACCCAACATTTATTTATTATAACAATAGCATTCAGAAGCCCTGAGATAGATCTGGGGCTCATTGTGGAAGGCACTGTTCAAACACATAGAAAAATATAAAAACATAAGAGCGTCCATACTGTGTCAGACCAATGGTCCATCCAGCGCAGGATCCTGTATTCCGACAGTGGCTGGGGCCAGATGCTTCAGAGGAAATGAACAGAACAGGGGAATTATCGAGTGATGCACCCCGTCGTCCAATCCCAACTTCTGGCAATCAGAAGTTTGGGGACACCCCGAGCATGGGGCTGGATCCCTGACCATCTTGGCTAATAACCATTGCTGGATCTATCCTCTAGGAACTTATCTAATTCTTTTTTGAACCCAGTTATACTTTTGGCCTTCAAAACATCCTCTGGCAACTAGTTCCACAGGTTGACTGTGCATTGTGCTTCTTTTAAATCTGCTGTCTAATAATTTCATTGGGTGACCCCTGGTTCTTGTGTTATGTGAAGGGGTAAATAACACTTCCTTTTTCACTTTTTCCACCCCATTCTTGATTTGATAGACCTCTATCACATTCTTAGTTGTCTCTCTTCTAAGCTGAACAGTCCCAGTCTTTTTAATCTTTCCTCCGATGAAACCTGTTCCATACCCCTAATCATTTTTATTGCCCTTCTCTGTACCTTTTCCAATTCTTATATATATATATATATATATATATATATTTTTTTTTTTTTTTTTTTTGAGATAGGAAGAACAGAACGACACACGGTATTCAAGGTGTGGGGGTATCCTGGATGTAAGTAGTGGCATTATGATATTTTCTGTCTCATTATCTATGCCTCTCCTAATGGTTCCTAACATTATTAGCCTTTTTGACTGCTGCTGCACATTAAGCAGATGTTTTTCAATAAACTATCCATGATAACTCCAAGATCTCTTTCTTGAGGGGTACCAGCTAATTTAGATCCCATCATTTTGCATGACCCCTGCCTATTGTTTCACAAACTTTTCTGGATCCCGGCTCCATGCTCCTTAATCAGAGCCATTGTTATTTGTGGTAGGGGTTATAATTAAATTACTCTATGCTCCTTTGGTCTGAAAAGCGATACTGCAGTATAAGTGTAAAATAGTTTCTTCAGCTAAACCCTGGTCAACCAGAACAAAACCTGCCCATGCCCTCCTCCAAATCGGCACCACATAGGAAGAGTAGGTTTCCAGACAAGGAATGAGTGAACAGTTACATACTATGATGCCAAAGTTCTTATTTTGACATTGATCAGTAGGGTCACTACCTGGCCATCAGGAAAGAAATGGTGAAGCTCCACCTACTGTACCTCTTCCACCTCCTGACACAAAAAATAAAGGATTGTAGGACTACAGTCCTTCTGCCATCATTCCTTTCATTGAATAATTGGTCAAACTTCAGTTGTTCATAGTTACTTTGGAGGAGATTAAGGTTCACACACTAGTTTTTAGCTGCACTGTCTTTATACAAAGGCAAACTCCAACTGGAAGTTGGATGTAACTTAGAAGACACCCAACCCAAATTACCATGGTCTTTAACATGACAGTTCCCTGATATTATTTCAAACCCTTTTTATTTTATAGCAGGAGATTTGAGGAATTTCTGAAAAATTAGAGCTGAATGCCTCAAGAATCAGCATGGATTTGTTTCTCCCTATCCCTCTTTTGTAAAAAACTTATTAAAAGTGATCACTTATCTCAGCACCACTTCCAGCCAATGTGCTGTTTCAAAGCAGGAAGGTCACAGAAAGGAATAGAAGGCTGCTGCCGGGAAAAGCATCTCGTGGAAATGCTGGAGCTCTGATTTACTGGTGGGTAAAGGAACACAGGACTCGAGAATCTTAAAGTCTAAGCATGCATGACCTTTCTCTTGCTCCCAATGATAAAACATTCTCATAGTCTTCAATGGTTCAAAATCTAGCACTAAAAAAAAAAAAGCTATACCTATACAGATGTTCTTGTATAATTTTTCCTGTATATCTAACCAGAAGATGGATACATTTGTAAGGAAAGAACCATATCTTCAAGTGAGCGTGTGTGTGTATCTTTCAGGGGGTTAACAGGGCACCACGGCTGAAGCTGGTGCCTCGCCCCCACCCCCAAAGCCGGGAGCAGCGTGGAGCTGAAGCTGGACACCACCCAAAGCTGGGAGCAGCCCAGGGCTGGAGCAGGGAGCCACGCGGGAATAGAAGTCAAACTATGCCTATGCCCAAGGCTCCCACGTCCTCCCTCCCGGCACAGAGCCCCAAGTCCCGCTGGGCCCTGGAGTTTTTACAGCATGTTGAGGGGGGCCTCTGTAAGAAAAAGGGTGAGAACCCCTGATCTAAAGGACTGTTGAAATGGACAATACTCGCCAGGAGAAATATGAAGATGTGAGAATATTACATAGTCATCCCCGTTTCCCAAGGAGGAGAGAGTTTTAAATGAACAGATACATATGGAGAGAAAACAGAACTGCAGATTTAAAAATCTACACAACTCACCCAAGCACCTGTAGGGAACGACAATGTGAGGGTGACTCTTGCACTGCTTCCGTCCCCTCTTGCACCAGTTTTGGATTGTCACAGGCTGGTTGGCTTCCACAACATTGGTAATTTGCAATTCAGGATAAACCTAATGTTCAAAATACAAAGAGAACAAATGTAATCAATCAAAGGCATATTTACTGTGTTATTAAATAGTGTTGACATCGATATCACAGAGTGATGTTCAATATCACGCCTTCCCCCATCTGTTGTATATTATGTAACTATCATTCATCAGTTCTATTTCAGACAATGAATTTATATTGTTATATGATTCACCCAAGTAGAAGCTATACTCCATTAAGAAAACAAGAACCAATAATTATCAACTATGATTGTGAATGTGGCGACACCCAACTGTCTCTTTTAAAACATTAAATGATCCCCACCTCTGACTCCATGTCCACCTGAACTGTTTGGCTTAATTTTCTTCAGCTGTCACCAAAAAGGACATCTTTCTGTTTAGCTACAGTGTCCCCTACTGCATGACCAGTCCATCAATCTCCTCTCAAGACTCTGAACTTCCCCTCTTTTCCCAAGTCTAATCATGGACTCATCCTAAACTCAGAGCCCTCCTTTCCCCTAACAGTTGCATTCGGAAAGTCTATTTCTGAATGTCAGCTATCACTTTCCCAATACAGCCCCCATCTGCCTCCATACTGACAGTTTGCTGAATCACTTATTCATTTGCATGCTTAGGATTATTGCTGTTCCCTCCTTTCTGACTTTCCTAAATTGCTCATCTCAAAATCCAGTCTGTTCCAAACACTGCAGTATACTACTGCACCCACACATGTGCTGACAGTCATGCCGTTCCAGCCCTGAAAGGAACTACTCAATTACAGTCATTGCCATGATCCCAATCCATCCCCATCTGCGATTTCCTTTCTCCCGCAATCCTACACACACTCTCCCCCTTTTCCTCTCTCATTTCTGACCCCGGCTGCTCTCCTTTGTCAGGGGTCAATTCTTCGCTGCTAACCAGCTATATGGAACAGTCTACTCACCTTTCAATAATCTAGTTTCTCCATCTCTTCTTTTGAAAGGAAGTGAAAACTCATCTCTAATGCTGCCTACGATCAGTAATCCGTCAACCAGGTCCTCACATGGAATTTACTGTGGTACTAACTTCCCTTTACTTCTCATCTCATCAACTATTCTAACCTATCCTCAACTCATTGTCACTGCTGTGCATTAAGATACTTGAAAGAGCATACAAAAGTTCTGGAGCCTTAACATTCTGCCTTCCATAAACGGAGGTTGTTGTTTTGTTTTTTCTGTAGTTAGGAACTCAGTGTGTTGAATGGAACACAACTTGCAGAGTAGAAAACCCTCTGCATGATGGGTGGAGTTTTAAAGGCGCCTAACTGATATTAAGTTAAATTATCATTTGTATTACTTGCATTCTGGTAGCACATAGAGACCCAATCAGGAGCAAGGCCCCATCCTGGTCAGCACTGTACAGAGTAAAAGATGATCCCTGCCCAAACAGTTTACAATCTAATTAAGATAAAATGAAACACGTGGGTGTAGCAAAGTCAGAACTGTATCTTTAATTAAAGTTGAAATTTAAAAGCATAACATTTAAATGGCAATGATAAGTAGCAATACATTTTTGTGCTCTTTTAGGCTGCTCTGAGATTAACACTACTTGAATTCAAGCAGCGTGGGGGTAGCACATGTATAGTGGAAGGGAGGCGTAGGATGCAGAATAAACATCAAACATAGGATTATGGGAATGGGCAGTTCTCTCCTAATGGTCAGTTGAAGGAGATTGTAATTGAAATACTGTACAGCCACATCCTGGACTGTATGTTTAAAACACATTATAAATTACATTTAAATAATTTGTTACATGTAAGCCCAGGACAATTACCTTCTCTTGCAATGGAAAATGATCAATTACGGAAGGAGATAGTTATTCAAGGCTGAAAGATTAGCATGTTATGCGGAACATTCATATCTGACAGGGTGAATACCATCCTATATAATCACATGCCATACGGCATTGCATTAATTACTACTACAAAAAGGGAAGAGAAAAAAAATTCATGACTGCATATTATCTCCATGACAGAACCACTGTACTTCCAATATTATATGGAACAGTTTCTCTTTTACATTGGATCAGATGTATTTCTTTTAATAGTAAAAGGGACAGGATTTGGGATTTTTGACTCCAGTGTCTAGGACCATTATTTATATGAAGCAAAGCAAGAAATCTGAAGAATATGGGTCTATACGGATAATGTTGCTGTGGAGTTTACTACCAATATTTCTGTATTTGTGAGACCTTGGATTGGCTTTGTTCCACTTACTTATATCTGTTCTGTAGCAGATAGATTGAAGCGTTTACTATTTACACTGTAAATGCACTAAAATTTCCATATTCAGTTATTAAACATCTTCATAAAGTGAATGCAACAAAATCTGCTGCTCCATCTCCTTAAGTGTGCAAGTACTGAATTTTAATCAAGTTGACAATATAATGAATGAAAGAAAAACTTCTTTTCACCCCCTGAAACCTGGTGTCTCTTCCCTTCAGTCCTCCTCACTTCCCTTCCCCGATAGGTGAGTGCACAATCATGCTTATATTCCTGTTCTCTGTCACAGCAGTACCAAAATGCATTAATTAGGATTCCATGAAGCTGGTACGTTTCAAGCTGCCACTGTTGTGTAAACACTACTACTCAAAAGCACACAGGCTGTTTCGGGAGCCACAAGAGAGGTACAACAGAAGGATTTGGTTTGCTATGTTGACTAAAGGCAATATTTGAGAGGACAAAAGTTTACCACTCCAAATATAGACACCTTAAACTGAATTTCCGATGGCATCATTAACAATACCTTGGGTCATAAGACTGAGACATGATGCAATGTCACTGAAATGTTCTCACTGCAGAATTTTTCTGATATAGTTCACTGAATAAGTCAAACCCATAATGGAAATGTGGCTACTGTACATACGTACATTAAAAAACAACAACACTAACATCTACAAAATGTCAAGTTTTAAAGTGTTTTTGTTGAAAGAGAAAGAGAAAGAAATAAAGAGAAAGATCCTGAAATCACTGACAAAAGTGTATGCAGACTTCAGGACTCCAATTCAGGAAATATTTCCTATTCAGGACAACACTTAAGCACATGGTTAAAGTTAACCACATACTAAGGTGCCTTCCTGATGATTAAAATTAACTATTGATGTGAGGCCTTGTTAAAACAGTAGTAGCAAGACACATTAAGATAAAATAGGATAATTTATCCATGTTTTATCTGAAAATTTCCTTTCTTGAAATAAATTAGGTCCACAGATCCATGACACTGGGTACTCTACTCTATGCAGCCCTGGAGGCAAACCAAACCTGTCAATCAGAAGCAGGCAAGGTATGGCTCCCAACCACCACTTGAGACACTTCCTGGGAAACACTAAGAACTCTATCAGTAAGGAAACTTAAGTAGTAAGATTAAATAGAACAATCCTTCTGCAGAGCAAGGTATTCATCTAACAAAACTTTGAGTGCCAATTAAGAATTCAATATCTTTTCCCAACTGACAGTCCATTCAGGTGGCTTGGATCTGTGGACCGCATTACTCCAAGAAAGGAAATTTCCAGGTGAGCCCCGGATAAATTTTCCTATTCTTATTCGTAATGAGGTCCACAGATCCATGACATCAGGATTTTTATACCAGCATCCATTCGAGGCAAGAACTATTTAGAGTTATTTACAGTCATGAAAGAGGATAACCCTTTATTAATAGTTACTGGGATACTATAGCAAGGAGCACCCATCTACTAAAGGCAGCACCAGATGCTTGATGTCCAGCTTGCAGAATTTGAAGGTGGTACGAACAGATGACCGGGTAGCTGCTTTACTGATTTTCTTTTGTGTATGATCTTTCTGCCCATGAAGCTGTCACACAGTTCAAATGGAGTGAGCTCTGATTCCGGAAGACTGAGTTACACTTTTTTTTGACTTGTGCGCTTCTGAGATGAAAATAATTCGGACACCTGGAAGCAGAGGATTTTGAAGCCTTCTTTCCTTTTGACACTGGATAATAAAGCACAAAGCATGTGTCTTTCTGACCTGAGCTGTGTGGTAAATATATACTTGGAGAGCTCTGCAGACATCCAAAGTATGCCACAATTTCTCTTTGCAGCAAAATGGAGCTGGACAGGAGGATGGAAGAACAACCTCCTGTGCTTTATGGAGCCTGCAGTTAATCATTTAGTATGAAGACTGATCAGTTATTACTACCACTTTGGCCTTATGAAACATGCAATAATGCAGTTCCAGGAAAAGAGCTCACAACTCAGACACCCTGAGAACAGACAAGATTGCTATCAAAAACATCACTTTAATTATTAGAAAGTAATGAGGCACCTTCGTGAGTAGTTCAAACGGAGGGCCTGTAATGGCAATTAGAACTAGGTAAGATCACATAAAATAAACTTGATGCATTACAGGAGGATGTAGAAGAGATGCTGCTCTCCTTAAAAAAAAATGTCAGGCATAGCCTGAGTCTATCTTAAAGAAATTTGAGACACTGTGGTACTGAAGCAAATGTGGGGGTTGAGCCCCAGGCCCCTGAATACACTGAGTTAGTAGATTTATTTCTGGTAACTAAAATCGTGGATATTACTTCTCTGAATAAATTTGGCTTAAGAGGCTCTATTCAAGAACCAGGCAGCTAGGCTTAGATTGTCTGGATTCTGATGCATAATTGGCCCTTATATCATCATATCCCTTCTGGACAGACAGCTGATGGGAGGTCTTTGGACCACACCAAGGAGGTCAGAGAACCGAGGACTCCTGACCAGAACTGGGCTACCACAACTACCAGTGCTGCTTCTCTCCTGAACTTTTGTAGCATTATGATGTGTAAAGGAAAGGGAAGGGAGGCATATAAAAGTCCCTTCTGGCCATCTCTGCAACAGGCTTTGATTCTACCAGCAAGAGGAGGAGACTGATACTTTGTAATTCAGGTGGGAGGCAAACAGATCTATCGTTTACCAGGCAATGAAACACCTCTGGGTGTAGTTCCCATTCTGAATGATCTAACTTTTGCCTGCTGAGCCAGTTAGCCACAACATTCAGTTTTCCCTTGGGTGTGAAGGGAGCGACTTGTCCGTAGTGTCTCCTTTGCCCAAGTCATCAGGAGGTCAGCTTCTCTTTGAAAAACTGTAAACTATGTTCCCCTTTTTCTGATGATGTATGACATGGCTGAAGTGTTGTCAGTCATGATCAGTATGAGGCAAGTCCAGATACAGAAGCAAAGCCTTGAGATCATATTGGATTGCCCTGAGCTCTTGCCTTGTGCTGACAAAACTGTGTAGTGTAGACAAGGCGTAAGAATATCCACATGGGAGACCACTGAACGCAGAAGAGACAAGTACATGAAGAGGTTGACTGTTTTGATAAGATTTCTTAGCTTCTCCTGACTTTCTTGCAATAAGGTGTTCTGTAGAGGACATGACACTGGAAATACATTGAGACTTTTAAACAGCTCTCACAAAACTGTGGCTCTGTAGCAGGGGTCGGCAACCTCTGGCACGCGGCTCGCCAGGGTAAGCACCCTGGCGAGCCGCGTGCCAGAGGTTGCCGACCCCTGCTCTGCAGCATACTTATTGCTTTGATGGTACAGTCTATAACTGACTCTGGATGAGGCTTGGATAAGGAAGTCACCAAAACAGGGTTGACACAGACTCCTTCCTGAGCTGCTACTAACACTACTAGCATTTTCATAAACTCTTGCAGTGCTGTTGATAAATCAAAGGGAAAGAACTTGTATTAGTAACACTGTGCTCTCAAAACACAGCTTAGGACACATCTATGAGACTGTCAAATTAGGATATGAAGATAGGTGTCCTTCAAATCTATTGATGTCCTGCAGTCCCTTTGTTCATGGCAGCTTGTGTGGATTATAAGATCTCCATCATGAATTCTGATTTCTTCATGGATCTGTTGAGATAACTAATGTCAAGAGCTGCTCCGTGGCCTTGTTTCGTCTGAAAGGGAGGGACAGGTTCAGTTGCTCTAATTCATAGATCTAGAATGAGATGGGTAGTCTGCATACCCTAACTCTTCCTTAGACTACAGAAAATTTATTTATTTACAGGCTGAAAGAGACCATCCTCACAATACCGTTTATCCACACTAGCGTTGCATCTGAAAGTTACCGGGGGGATTAGGGGGAATTGGGAATGACAGCCCAATAGTTATGATATGGCGACCCATAGTGGCAGCTGAGGAGGACAGCCCTAATACTTTCATAGTCTTTTAGGTGTGGCAGAAAAATCCTTATCATGCTATTACACACTCACGGGGTTTATGAGGAGTATAGCTACAGCTTCTCTAAGGGCTGGTCTACACTGGGAGGGGCGGGGGGGATCGATCTAAGATACGCAACTTCAGCTACGCTATTCACGTAGCTGAAGTCGAAGTATCTTAGTTCGACTTACCTGGCTGTCCTCACGGCGGCAAGTCGACCGCCGCGGCTCCCCCGTCAACTCCGCTTACTCCTCCTGCTGAGGTGGAGTACGGGCGTCAATTCGGGAATCGATTTATTGCGTCTAGACGAGACACGATAAATCGATCCCCGATAGATCGATTACTACCTGCCGGTCCGGCGGGTAGTGTAGACGTGGCCTGAGCATCTGCATACCTTATAACTCAGAATACTTAGTACTCTTTTGCCTTAAAATCTATTTTCTGTTTTTTTTCTCTTTTTTAAAATATTTTATTATGTGAGTCTTTAGCTCTGATTTGGAGTGTTGGTCTTCCTCCTCTAAGCAGGGAGAATTTCTTTTGTGGAATTGTGTGTGCATGTCAAGAGAAAACAACACTTGTCTGTGGCCTGGTCTTTCCGGCACTGATTTCACATGCTGCACTCCATGAAGGTGACCAGGGGACATAGGTGCTGATGGATTATCCCCCATGCTGCACGCCACGAAGATGAGCAGGGGAACGAGGTGCTGTGGATATCTGCCCTGCTGCACTCTGCAGATTTATGCAGCTTGAGGGAAACAGATTTCACTCTGTGACTTTTAGAGCACCTCCTAGGGGAATCCCTTGAATCAGACTCTTCAGAAGATGAAGGGGGCTGAGAGCTTTTATTTTTTCCTTATGTTGGGACAACTAGAGGGGTCTGAACATTTGAAAGATTTCTTTTCTTATGCCTCCCTTTGATCCTCCTGCTCAGGAGAGAGGAATTTCAGAATGACAGTCCAGGAGGGCTGGGGGAGAGAACCATGTGGTTGGTTATTCTTTTGATCAGGTTTCCGGCCCTGAAAAAGTGGAGGTTCTGACTGGAGGTTTGTGCTGGAATGGCTCTAGAAGGGGGCTCCCCTGTGTCCCTCGCTTTAAGGGAAATTCCTGGATCTGGCCTGGAGATAGGTGAACTCCACTCCAGGGGAACCAGACTCCAAACCTGGACATTCAATGGCGAGTCCTTGGCCTGTTTGCTGCACTGGGAAACAGTGCTGGTAGGGCGCAGCCCTGAATCACTGCAGGGCCGAAATGGGGCTTGCTGTACAGCAGAAGGAGGGGATGGGCCCAATGGCCCCTTACCAGACTCTCCTCCTTGTTCAGTCTCTGGATCCCTGTCAGTAGCTCCCTGCCACAGCAGAAGTACAGGAGAGGGGCTGGGCAGGTGCTTCACAGTCAACAGTCGTGGCTGTGAGCCAAGGCTCCATTGGCAAGGTGGGAAGTTTCTCTGGCCCTTTGATATTGTGCTTCAACCTACACTCAACCCCATATGTATGAGGCAGTTAGGGGTGGGTAGGGAGCCATCACTTGGTACTCCTGGGGCTGCTGCCATAGCATGTGCCAGGCCTGGGGAATTTTGCTGCTGAGGTACTGCCAATGCTCCCTGGAAGCTCTCCTGCTCGGGGAGGGAGGCTGCTGGAAACCCTGTCCATGCCTGAGCACTGGCTTTCCCTCTCTTAGGCTACATCGACACTATAAGCTAGGGGTGTGATTCCCAGCTCGTGTAAACATACTCGTGCTGGCTCTCATCTGAGCTAGCACACTAAAAATAGCAGTAGCTGCGGTAGCATGGGCAGCCGTAGCACTGCGCTAGCCACGCCGAGTACAAACCCACCCAAATCTCATGGGTACGTACTCGGGGCCATTAGCATGCACCACTGCAGCTTATTTTTAGCATGCTAGCTCATATGCGAGCTAGCATGAGTATGTCTATGCGAGCTGGGAATCGCTCCCCTAGCTCACAGTGCAGATGTAGCCTTAGCAGTCTCTGCCACACAGTGCTCTGCATGGATGATGAGTAGGGTACAGACAGTCCCAGAGGCTGAGGAGAAAGGGAATCCTCTCTGACAGCCTGCAGATTTTAAGGCTTCTTCAAATTTGCTCTGCAGCAGAGAGAAACTGTTCTGTCTGCCTGCAGCTGGAGAGGCAGATGAAAGCTGGCCTTTTGTTAGACGTGGAGCCTCACCTCCCCTGTCTCTGATTGACAGGTAGGATCTGCGTCCAAGGCTGCATAGACCTCATAAATAAGAGGAAAGATGTTTGAACTAGTTTCAGCACGGATATGGCCTGTTTAAGCGGTTGGCAATATACTTTTTACTGAACCAAATACCATGGACTAGTTCAGTGGTTTTCAAACTAGGGCTGCCGCTTGTTCAGGGAAAGCCCCTGGTGGACCAGGCCGGTTTGTTTACCTGCCGCGTCCACAGGTTCGACCGATCACGGCTCCCCTCTCCAGGCCAATGGGGGCTGCAGGAAAGGTGGCCAGCATGTCCCTTGGCCCGCGCCGCTTCCTGCAGCCCCCATTGGCCGGGAGCCACGATTGGCCAAACCTGCGGACGTGGCAGGTAAACAAACCGTCCCGTCCCGTCAGGGGCTTTCCCTGAACAAGCAGCGGCCCTAGTTTGAGAACCACTGAACTAGTCTGCTTTTGACACATACCATTTAGCCACATAAAAGCACCTATACAAAAAAGTCTTCTGTTGTATTTTACATTAGTTACTAGATTCCTAATTTATTTTGACAGCTCATATAAACGAGCCTTTCCTACTTGCACAACCAAAATTAGACTTTGATTTCACTAATTAATCAAATACTGGTAACACGAACCTACTGAAGCAACAGTTCCCATAACTTGACTTACATGAGATATTTGATCTGAATTGAAGTGGGATCTACTCAGGGCCAGAGGAAATCATATTCATGTTTATTTGTGGTATCCCTGAGGAGCCAGTTTCTTTTAGATGGTCAAAATTATTAACTTTAGAAGATTATGGCAGAAGGGATAGCTCTCAATCCTCTGAATTACTGTACAGCAAAACATTTAAATACACTAAGAATAAAAGTTAAGCAAAGACATAAAAGACCTTTAGGCAATCAAAAGGTGACAAACTGTAAATTGTCCATGTGTAAGTTTTCTTTAATCTTGATATTTATTTTTTAAACTTCATTCTATTTAATGCAATTTGTATCCAGTTAAATTTAGCTGTAAATAATATAAGCCTGGTGACATTTGGGCACATAGGCCCCAATGCAGCAAAGACTTATGCTTGTGCTTAACATTATTGCGGAGAGTAAATGCATAGATTTCAAACAATTGGGGCCAGAGTAAAACAAATAAATGCATGTCTGTTTTGTACACAGGAACAAATCCTGCACATGCCACACAAGTAATCCTCAGTGGTTTCAGCAGAACGATTCAGGGGGGAAATTTATAAGAAAACACTTATTTAAAAGGAATGTTTTTCTCCTAAATTTCCCCATGAAAAACTTTTTTTTTTTTTTTTAAACAAAAAACTGAAACTGGAAAAATTTTGGTTTTCATGAACTGTTTTTGATAAAAATATTTGATTTGCAGAAAAAAAATTCTGAAAACATTTTTTTTTAAACCAAAAATCTGCATTACTTACAGGATTATTATAAGCCCCTACCACTGATCTGTGCTACAGTAGTCTAATCAAATTTGTGGCACTTCATAGCACACTATATATTCATTTTTAAAAATCAATAATGTGGAAGAAAACAAAATCATCACTGAAAGTTTGCAGATGACATAAGGTGGCTAAATAATTAAAAGGACAGGTCATGGATACAGAACAATCTGGATCACTTGGTAAACTGGGTGCAAGCAAACAATATGCATTTCAATACAGTCTAATATAAAGTTCTACATCTAGGAACAAAGAATCAGGCCACACTTACAGGATGGAGGAGTCTACTCTGGGAAGCTGTGACTTTGGAAGAGACTGGAAGGGTCATAGTGGATAAGTAGCTGAACATGAACACATCTAAGTTAACGCTTTGGTTCAAAAGGGCTAATGCGATCCTTGGATGTTTAAATAGGGACATATTGAGCAGGAGTAGAGAGGTTATATTAACTCTGTATTTGGCACTGGAAATACTACTACTGGAATACTGAGTTCAGTTCTGATATCCACAATTCAAGAAAGACATTGATAACTTGGAGAGGGTTCAGAAAAAAGCCATGAGAATGATTACAAACTATGCCTCCACGAGCTCAATCTATTTAGTGTATCCAAGAGAAGATTAAGGCGTGATGTGATTGCAGTCTGTTAGTACTTAGATGGGGAACAGAAATTTGATAGCAGACTTCAATCTACCAGAGAAAAAAGTGTACCAAGATCTAGTGGTTGAAAATCGAAACTAAGGCCTTATCGACACTAACCCTATAAGTCGATTTCAGTTATGCTAGTTAAGTTACTTAAGTTACTTAACTTCAGTTGAGGTTACTTACATTGACTTACAGCAGTGTCTACACCAGGGGTCGGCAACCTCTGGCACGCGGCTCGCCAGGGTAAGCACCCTGGCGGGCCGGGCCAGTTTGTTTACCTGCCGCGTCGGCAGGTTCGGACGATCGCGGCTCCCACTGGCCGTGGTTCGCCGCTCCGGGCCAACGGGGGCGACGGGAAGCCGCGGCCAGCAGATCTCTCGCCCGCGCCGCTTCCCGCTGCCCCCATTGGCCTGGGACGGCGAACCGCGGCCAGTGGGAGCCGCGATCGGCCGAACCTGCCGACGCGGCAGGTAAACAAACTGGCCCGGCCCGCCAGGGTGCTTACCCTGGCGAGCCGCGTGCCAGAGGTTGCCGACCCCTGGT